>VUQS01034034.1:0-11993 GCA_015108495.1 Heterochromis multidens
TATCTAGATATATACACACACACACACACACACACACACACACACACACACACACACACACACACACACACACACACCAGTAACAGTTGGAACAGACTTAGCAAGACGAGGAATAGGTTTGATGAATGTGAGCTTTGATGAACTAATGAAAGTGATAGAAGGAGGGCAAATGTGAACTTGAAGATCCAGACAGAAGAAAATGGAGAGGCAGCGAGTCAGACCTGGCACACATTAGAGCTCTGTGCTTGAGGGGAAACCATGAGCACAATTAAGTAGATGATGTTTTACACAGTAATGGCTTTCCTCCTGTCACTGTTCACATAATGTCTATTTTAACACCTCATTAAACTTGGTGTTCAGTCTTGAAATCATTTTTTTCCCAGCAAATCAAGAGGAAAAACCCTTTTGCAATGGCAAAAATATCTAGCTTATTGAAGCCTCTTTTTTTTGTTTGTAATGCAAACATAATTTAAACATAGCAGAGAAGGGCTCAGTAACTCATTTCAGGATGGTATCTTCATATTCGTGAAAAGTGTTGCAGCATGCACAGCTGCACAAACATCCATCTGGATGGAGGCAAGGGATATTTTCTCTTCCCACTGGCATTTTTTTTCCCTCTGTTTTGTAAGACAGAAAAAATGAGAAAAATGACTAGCTGAGAAGGGTGTTTTGTTTGCAGTGCATCAGGGCCAGAGTGCTGTGTAAAACAGCCATCTGTGTGGATCGGACTGTAATGAGCAGACCTGTGAGAAGATCCTTGGTGGACAATTCAATCCAGCAATGAGTGTCTATAACAGAAATAGAAGGGGGCATTTTAGCATTAAATGCTTCACAAGGTGGCCAAATGTTACAGTCAGTGCAGCAGGGGACACATTCAAGGGCCAAACAGCTGCTTAGATTTTGTTCTTTAGGTAGTTGGACAGTGACTAATGGTGTGATTTATGTGGTTTTGTAAGTTTCACATTCACTGTGTTAGCATGCACACAAGATGCCATGTTATTGGAAGAAATCCAGTTAAGGAGGAAAACCAGAGGACATTTTTAAATGCAGGTGGTCGGTAATCATATTCCTCCCCGACCCCTTCCTTAGCTTTAAAACAAGGCTGGCATCTATTAAATGTGTTACAAGCATGAGTAATGGTGTTCCTGCTGAACTGCAGCCACTATGATACTCTCCCTGTGTCAGGTCTTTTTGTCATGCACACACACACTTGTAGAAACCCAGATAAACACAAACAAGGTGGCAGTCTATAATAGAAATCTAGCTGAAGTACCCACATTCCAATTAATGACTTTCCTCGATTAGGGAACAGTGTTTCCCACAGATTCAGTTTCTATTTGTGATGGTAGTGACGGTGGGATGAGAGGGCATTCAATAGAATCAGCTGTTTTATGAGTGAACCTCTTAAATGGTGGATAAAGTCCAACTTCACTGTTTTGGAATGCAGCTGGCAGCGTCAGACCTTGTTGCAGCACATGAACCAGCTCTCCACCTGCTGGAAGTTCTGGTTAAAGTGGCCCTGCAGTCTTACTACAGGACAAGAAGCAGCTGAATGATGTAGAGAATTACCACAAAAACCTGACCAGTGAGCCAGCCAGTAGGGAAACCAAGAGATGGGAAGGGCCTTTGGTAGCTGGTTAGCACCCATTGAACCTTCAAAATAAGATGGAGAATATCCAATTGGAGATGGTGTCTTTCTCTTAGATGGCAAAATTTAAAAAAGATGCTAAAATGAGCCACTAAATATATCTAGGCGACCCACCAAAGTAGCATGTTTGTCTTCAGGCTTTATGTTTATGTGATATAGAAGAATTAGGTTTGAAGAAAGGCGATATTTTTTCTGACGCTACTGTAAATGTGTATTCTCCCTCTGGCCCGCTTAAGCATTTTACTGACAGCGTTGTGCGTTGGTGGCATCCCTGCTCAACAGTAATGCAAATTAGCCCTTACCATCCTTTGGAGACAGTTTGAAAGCCACATCAAAAGGATTGATTTAGATTTCTTGTCTTCAAGTCTGCTATGATACAGGGCACATGTGCCATGGGTATGTGTGTATGTGTATTTTATTGATTGCTGTATTTATTCCTTCTCTCCATACTAGATTTAAATCAATCCCTCTGGAGTGAGTTTTATGTGAGGATGAAACTTAAACAAAAGGCATAAAAGAAGTAATGAAAATCCAGTGTTGGTCTGCTAGGCAGGACTTACTATGTGATCTGTTTAATGACTGTGAACAGTAATGTTCATGACCCCTCTGGAGTCCTGTCCTGTTCCTGACCTTTCACAGATACTTCCTGACAAGAAAAAACAAAGATGTAAACAGTGGTTAAATAAATAATGAGGTGATTTGTTTTGAAGTGGTTTCTGCCGCAAACTCCTGTGTTTGAAGATGAAGTTTATTTGAGCTGCTAAGCTTATGAGTATAGGGCATCGACCCTGGTTATTGCATTAATCAGCAGCTGAAAGATGCTGTGGGCTATTTTGAAAACATTTTTTCTGCATAGCAGCGTGGCCACATTTATAGCCCTGCACGAAAAGCATCTAAATATTGATTTTTATCTTGTACTAATGTGCTTAATTTTGCTTATCTGTCTTTTCTCCACCCTTTTTCCCCCCTCTGTTCTGTCCTTTCCTGCTGCAGGTATGCATTGTACAAAAGAGGGACACCGAGAAGATGTACGCCATGAAGTACATGAACAAACAGCAGTGCATAGAGAGAGATGAGGTCCGAAACGTCTTTAGAGAGCTTGAGATCCTACAGGAAATTGAACATGTTTTTTTAGTAAATCTCTGGTGACTATCCTATGTTTTTACACTTTCAGTGTGGTCTGCTCTGTCTTTGTCGGTTGCCTGCTTCGCCTGTCTGTGCATTCCGTATGTCCGCCTTCAAGAGATTCCCAGTGGACGAGTGCATGCTTACTGTAAAATCTGTTGGTTCCTTTAAATAGATGCACTCTTTTTGAATATTATGTGTTGCATGTTTGGCACAGAGTGGTAAAATAAAATGGGGAAAAAAAAAGTTTTGCTAGTTTAATTAAAGCTTGAAACAAATTCTCCTTCAGAAACCAACAGCTATTAACTTAAGAAACAATTTATACCGGAGAGATATTCTGGGATATTAATTTTGACTCTGAGCCCATGAAGCACACATTTGATAATTACTGTGGTTTGAAATGACCTTACTCTTCCCTCGAGTATGATATGTGGGTGAATGGAGGCTGCTTTCATTATTCAATGCTCATCTCCGGGCGGGACACATTTCTAAATGTAATTGGGGACCTGGCACGGCATTCACGCTGTATTACACAAAGCACTTTACTCCTCTGTAATTGGTAGAGTGAATGTGCACGTGCCTATCTTCTCCAAGCAATCACTGTCAGAATATTCACACGTTCCACGATGAATTGATTACGTGTAGAGAGTGAGTAGATAAAACAAGACAAAGCCGTGTCCTGGGCTCATTCCTTACCAAGTTGTGAATGATTTAAGATCAATCTGCAGAATGTATTTGCCTGCTAGATAGGCTACTTCACTACAACAAACTGAGGGCATTTTAATGAGCGTACAGTAGTAGGCCTGTGTATTTTTTATAATTCCCTGCAGGAGTTTATGGCTGCCAAAGCCTTCTGTGTTCTAGTTTTCTAGTTCTAGCTGTGCTGCTCTGCTCTCGCTCACTCTCTCTCTCGCATACTCTGCAACCAGCACTGTTTTAAATACCCATTAGTGACAGGCATGCTGAACTGTATCATTGTGGCTACGTGGGAATGAGAAGTTTCACACCTCCTCTCTCTGTATTTGAGATGCTCCAAAAATTGTCCTGTCCATCTCACTGGGAGCACATAGAAACTACATATTCAACCAGCTCCTCTCGTTTCCAAGTATAATTGGTCCTATACTCAAAACGTCATAAGTCTTCATTCTAATTGGACCATTATCTTTGACATGTGTTATTTTAAGACAGTGAGGACCATTTTGAAAACACATATTCAGTCTTGTGGTGGTATCTGTGCATGCAGACATTTTTTCTTTCATTTGCAACGGATTTCTGCCTCTACTCCTAATTAATGGAAGCCAATTGATCTTTGTCCCTTCCACTCATATTAAAATATATTCAAGAGCACTAGTCTTAGTTACTCTACACCAGGGGAATCAAACATGTGGCCCACTGAAAAATAATTGGTGAAAATTGCAGGGAAGCCATTAATTGCTCCAGTTTGATTCAATAAAATGTGTTGCTAATTAATTTGTGGTGATGCAAGCATTACCAAAGTATTTCTTGATCTAGACGAGTTATTTGAATAATAAACATGTAAATTCTGTTGTTCAGTTACAAAAAAATTACACGTGAAGGTTTTGCGCCTTGCATTTGTGATCTGTAAATTGTAAAGTACGTGTAATGATAGTAGATTAATGAAGCTGGAAAAACTGAGACATGCTGTTGAAATTGCACTTACTTAGCTCAGGCTGCTCTTCATCTGTTTTATAAATGGATTAGTTATTAAATGAGGAAAATACAGTATTGTACCATCCTCATGTCTTTATGTTTTGTTAGGAAAATGGGAGGCGGGTGCAGCGATTTATTGAAACATGCAAATATTGATGTAAATGCATGCAAATACAATGTACAAGGCAAAAAAAGGAGTTTGTACAATTTGGTGCAATTCACTATTTTGGTATGGGTACCTTTATTCTTCAACATAGGCCTGAACCCTTAGACCAGCTTTCTTGTAATTTCTTTAAGTAATCTTCAGGAATAGTTCTCCAAGCTGCTTGAAGGACATTCAAAGCTCTTCTTTGGATGTTGGCTGCCTTTTATTCCGTTCTCTCTCAAGATGATTTGGGGAGGCCAATCCATGACTGATAGTGTTTCATTGTATGTTTTTCTATCCAGGTATGTTTTTACTGCATTGGCAGTGTGTTTGGGATCATTGTCATACTGAAAAATGAAGCCGTTGCCAATCAGACGCTCTCAAGATAGATGCATGGTGGATCAAAAATTTGCTTTTCTGCTTTCTTTATTTCGTCAGTTTTGACAAGATCCCCAACACCACTGGCTGAAATGCAGCCCCAAACCATGACAGAGCCTCCAGCGTGTTTTACAGATGGCTGTAGACAGTCACTGTTGTACCTCTCCTGACCTCCTCTGTACAATTTGAACCAAAAATGTCAAATTTAGATTCATCACTCTACAAGACCTGTTGCCACTGATTTTCAGCCCAGTTCTTGTGTAATGTGGCATACCTCAGCCTTTTCTTCCTGTTTCCCTTCCTTAAGAATGGCTTCTTGACAGACACCCTTCCACTGAGACCATTTCTGATGAGGCTTCGGTGAACACTAGATGGATCAACTGAAGGACCCGATCTATCAGGTCCTGTGTCAGGTCTTTGCTGGATTGTTTTTCCTATTTCTTAAGGACATGACTTCAGACACTGTTGTTTTTTTTTGTTTTTTTGTTTTTTGGCCTGCCACTTTTTTCTTTTTTCTTCCAGTTTACTCAAATTTTTAAGGCCACACTACACACAATACCGAGATGTATCAAGTTTTCAGCTAATAGCTCTCTGGGAGTCACCTTGTTGGTGCCAAAATACTATTTTATTTATCCTGTTAAACTGTGTTATCTTTGGCATTTTTCATAGATTCTACTAAAGAAATGATTTTGGTTTTGTGACAGGCTGCTAGTAACAAAGTACCTAAAGATACAGTTTAAAATGGGCTCTTTGCTAAGTTGTCTTTTATATGTAGATACAACACTGGTTCATCCCTTGAGTTTGATGTCTTTTTTATTTTATTTCTTTTTTATTGATTTTATTTGAAAAGGGACCATGTACAATATTAACATAAATGTTGCCATTTAGTGCATTGTACCAGAGTTAGCTTAAGCTAATTTTATAATACACGATTCACAGCTCAGTGTTAAGTGGCTTAAGTTCCTGTGAAAGTGGTTAGGACTGGACTGAAAATGAGTTAAAAGCAGCCAATGTCCAAAGAAAAACTTTGTAAGATCTTCAGAAAGCCTGGAGAACTATTGTTCAAAAGTCTGGCTTATTGGAAGCAAAATATAAAGACATGAGGGTTGGCTCAAGACTTTTGCAGAGTATTGTAATTTAACGCTTAATTTTGGTTGTCAAAACTTTAAGGAGTGAGATTAGTAGTATCTCTCACTTGGGCTTATGATTTCAGCTTTAAAAAAAAATCTTGTCTAGGTTGGCTAGGTGAAACCCTACAGAATGTGCTTCTTTACAGTTAAAGAAATGTAAAAATTTAAAGGGTTTTTCTTTAATATAAAAGTTATTATATAATGCTTTTACTGGTCCGACCCACTTATGAAATTGTATCTGGCCCATGAACTAAAATTAGTCTGACAATCCAAGGACACGTTGTAAGTGCTTCAACTTATTTTTGATGTGTCACTGCTGGGAAGAAGTTCCAATGATGACTCTTAGTCATTTCAGTAGTGAACGACAGATTCTTGAATGCAACATTACTGTTTTTACATTTTAAGTTGTTTTTGTGATGTGTTGAAATCTAATAATACCATGAAATGTTTCTGTTTTTCTATTAATTTCATACAAAGTGCAGTAACAGAAAAACCTAAATCAAATCAATATTAGCAAGATTAGAAAGAAAGGGGCGTAAAGTGTTCAGGAGAGAGACAAAAGCACAGTCGAATAAGGTAGAAACCTTCTTAATTTTCTGCTTGTTTGGCCCTCTTGAACAACATAGGAAACCTGTCAAATGTGCTTAACAAACAAAGTGCAATAGTGAGGGATGCAGAAGGCAGAGGTACATTGTCAACAGGCAGTTGCAATTGCTGTTAGATGATGTGACAGGCAGACATGTGTAAATGTGTCTGGATGCAGCTGTTACTCTACGAGACCCTGAACTTGAGCAGCTGCGTTGATGTTTTGAAGCGTTCAAGTTTGCAGACTTGTCTGAAACTATGAGAGAGAGCAGCATAAGGTGTTTTCTTGGAAAACGTTCCATGTTTTTGCAAACCTGTAGTCAGAAGATCACTTAAAATACAGTTTGGTTCGGTTCCATCATTAACAAGTAAATGGATTTATGCTAGACTGACCGAAACGTCTAATAACAAGAAAGTTCAGATATTTCTCTGACAGCTGGATGAGAACACAGTGAGAATTAAAGCCAATCAATCTATTGCTTGAGTCTATCGTAAGTTTGTTATTTCTGTTGCAGTGTAGCAGACACTTTGTGAGCATCTGTGCGTGACAGGATTGTTATGTGATGCACCTGTATGCATCGCATAAACTGCTCCATTTAGCTGCTGCATGATAAAACATCCCAGCCGGGCAGGTAATGAGAGAGGACTGGTGAGAACTCTGCCTCATCTTCTCATCTTACCCTCCTCTTACTGTATAGCTAGGAAAATAATTGGTTCCCTGCGTGGGTATGCTGTTTAACAAATCTCCCTGTAGATCAGACAGTTGCCAGTATCCATGGGCTTATCAAACAGAACCATACGATTTCTGGTGCTTGGCATTTGGGCACTTCAGTACTTTATTAATGAATATATGATAGAGCAGCTGGGGGTTTTGGGAACTGCCTATTCTCAAAAACAAACACACGCACACACACACACACACAAAGATGCAACTTACAAGAAACACCAGCTTTGATAAAGCTTCATAGGAATGCTTTTATTGATACTGTGCCAGGAGGGAGGCAAAGAGATAGTCAGAGTCTTAGAGAACGCAGGAAAATACACCAAACAGCTGTCAGATGAAGATGACTTCCACAATCACAGAGAGAGGAGGAGGAGGGGGATTATTATGAAGACAGGAGGGGTGCACAAAACTGCACTAAGAAAGTATTTGGCACTGATTTTGTTTTGTCAAAAAAAAAAAAGAGATGTGCAGAATAAGAGGATTTGTAAGGTTTCCTCCAGCTGATACCTACACAGCCTGGCACGCTATGTCTGGAAATGGAGGTTTTGCTTTCATTGAGACATCGTTGAATTCTCCTGTGCTTTTGAACTGCTCCGTCCATAGCTTCAGAAGAAATTCATTAAGAAGCAACCTTGTGAAAGCCCACACTGAATCCCATCAGCTGGGGGAAGGCTGCTTTAAGCTGGGCGGATGTCAAGTTTGCAGCCCACGGTAATTGCTGCGACCATTCCCTCACTGCATAGAAATGATGTGTAGGAGTCAAGGGTACACTGAATGGATTACCTTAGAGGAGGAAAAATTAACTATCATCTGCTGCACACTCCAAATCCACACAAATCCTTGTAAGGATTTGCGCTGCATGAGAAGACGCTGACTTCCCCTTTTCCTCGTAATGTTTGAAACCCCAGAGTGCAGGGGTCCCCACCCAGAATCAGAGAATAGCTAACAGTAGGGTGCAGCAGTGAATTCGATCCCCTGGTCTATGGAATACATCACAGTAAATGTTTGCTTTTAAAAAGATGAACTAGTGAATCATGACCAAACGGACGTCATCACTGACTTGAAAAGCAGAAAAAATAGTTGGTGCTATCACAGCAACTGTTCTCAAAGAGCTTCCCCAGTCTCTTGGGATCATCTCGAAGAATTTGAAAGGTTGAAAAACCAAAACAAGGGTGAGTCATCTGGAGCAGCTGTTTCAAGTGTTTTCCCTCATGCCATCTTTCCCTCCATCAGAGTCATGAAGTGAGTGAGAGGAGCTCTGAAGATGGATGTGCTCTCTCCTGTTCAGCCTCCATTAGGAATATTGATTGCAGACCTGGATGAAACAAGGCCTCTGGAGGCCATGGAACAAATTAGCCTCTACACCTCCAGTCAGCAGTTATAACAAGCCCTGTGAGGGGGCTTAGTCTTAAATCATCATCATAAAAGACAAACTATGAGATTTTTTTCTAAAAGCACAGTAGTCTGTTCCTCTAATGCTACAGTAACACTAGGAACAACAGTGGTCGCAGACTGCTGCGACTGTGTGCAATGAACTTACAATCTTGTTGCCTTTGAAATGGTTGCTTTGAAGACGGGGACTAGGTCTGCAGCCACTCTTAGTCAGTTTCTGTTTTCAAAGACACTTTGGTGCATCAAAACGGCAATAAAACAGCAATAAGACCTAGTCAGTCTGCTATGAGTTTGTGATTGAATGGGGAAAATTCTGAAATACCTCCACAAATAGTAACGTAGTTCCTGCAAGATGGTGATTTAATTGCAAAATGACGTAGGTGCTTGGCAACCTCAGGAATATAACCAGAATGCAATCAAATTGAGTCGAGTCCCGAATTGCAAAGAGACGCTTTGCAGACAAGTTGCCCTCATCAGTGCAGACTGACTCAGATTGATTGCAACGTATAGTCTGTCTGCGTTTCTAAATTAGATGGCATTAGATGTTAAGTGTTGTGCTTCCAGAACCCAGGCAGTACACAGACCCAGACACATCTGGACCTAATCTGGGCTACTTTGGGCACTTATGCCTCAGTTATGGCAAGTGTTTTGCGGTTCAGACGTAATGTGGTGGGTTGAATAAGGGTTACTGCAAGTATAGTGTTGGTTGTATCTGACCATAAATCATAAGCTGGACTGGACTAATAGGTAACAACAATAAATAAGTGTTCTGTGGGCCAGATTTGGCCCAAATGTCACAACACACCTGACATGTGGCTCATATAAGGTTGACATTCAGCTGAATTGAGACAGCCAGACTCACCCTGACTTGACACTATCAGTCAAGGCCAAATGTGACCCAAAGAAAACTAGATGATGAACATTTACTGCTGTCTGTAAGGTTATTTTGTCCTGGACTTGTGAGTACTGAAGGACTTAGGACTTTTGTTGAAAGTGCCTTACACACTACTCTTAAAGAAGAACTTTTTTTAGGGCATAGGCTTCAAAGTGCACCTTGTGAAAACAGGCCAGTGGAGGTGTTTTGTCTTAAGGTGAGTGGTTGGAGGCTGCTGAGAGGAGAGGCAGTGCTCACTCACAGTGTTGTTACAGGAATCCTCAGAGGAGCATGCAAAAGTCTTGTGATTGAGCCACACAGCCAGTTTGAGCCATCTCTATCATCAACTTTATGTAGGCCATTGAAACTTTGTAGAGCAGTTAAAGCCAACAGAATCACAAGCTCTTGCCTCACTCTAGCTTTTTCCTCAAAACTCATTCCACTGTCCCTCTATTTCCCTCTCTCCTCCCTGCCTCCCCGGGCTCATTTGTCATTGTGGCCTGATTATTTCAGCCTGTTCCTTGTACTCCTTCCAGCCGGCTAACCTTCTTCTCTTAGTCCCCGCAACTGTCGCAGCCTAGTCCTGTCCTGGCCTTTTCCGCATGTCCTCCTCATGGTTTTTGGATGGTAACGGCTCTCCCTAGGCTCTTCTTCCAAATAACTGCCAGGCATTCATTCATACTCGAGGGTTTGAGCAGCAATTCCTCTGTGCTCATTAGAGAGCAGCACTCAATAAATTGTCCTCATCTCAAGTGCAGCAGAGGCACATAAAATGAGATTACTGGTTAAACATTATGTTGACCCGTAGCTATGTTGCAGTGTGTGAATGTCTATAAGACAAATCAATATTTTTATGTGAACAATAGATGAAATGGCTACATCTTGTGCAAAAGTTCTAGCTTGTGAATGTCCTGAAACAGTAAGATGCCAAATAGCCATTCCACCTAAGGCTTGATCTTGCCATATGATTTGTAGTAAGACTCCAAGACTCTCTGCCCTTTAAAGCATTCTCGGTTTTGCACACATAAAAATTGATGGAAGTAGTTGTATGCAAAAAGGGAAAGGAGATCTTGAGAGAAATATTCAACCCCTGCATGTTTTCCTCACTTCTGTACAGCAGGACGATTGCTCTGTGAAGCTCGTGCGCCTGTTCGGTTTTTGCTTTTGGAAAGTCACAAACATTATCAGCACTTTGGCTGGTGCATCCTCACCCCTTAAGTTGCTGCCACTGTGACCAAGACTGGAGTAAGGGCCAGAAAGTAATTGGAAGGATGGATGTCTTCAAATACTCTCTCCAAACAAGTGCCCTTCAACTAATACACCTCACTTCCTTTTCCACAGTAGCTCAGATCATATTTCACAGCAGAAGAGGCTTTTATTTAAATTCTCAGGACTGTCAAATTTTTGGATTTCACACTGTGTTTATTTGGAGCAAAGTGTCCCCCCCCCAAAAAAAACAGGGAATAAAACTGTTTGTGTTTCTTCTCCATCCTATGTTTTGTGAGAGTCTTAAAGGTGACGAGGCTTGTCAGCGCCGGAGCTTTCATATGCTCCAGTTGTTGGCCTGTATCTGACATCTCTGTGTCACCTCAGTGAAAGCGGGGAAGGGAATGACAAGCAGACCAAGCCGCTGCAGGCTCTCTCTCAGGAGCCCTGATATTTAAGCGATGGACTTGGACGCTGGAAGTTTTGTGGTGCGCTGAGATAGTAAGTGCCACCTCAGCGGAAGCTCATCTGTCAACTGGATTTGAGGAATCAGGCTGTGACAATGAGGTGATAAAAAGGTGACAGTGAGGAACCCCTGCCAAAGACAAACAACATCCTGGGGTTGGCCATCTGCTGAGGCCATTTTTTATTTTTTTTTGGCTTGTTTGTTTTAATAGGGAGGTTGATCTTAAGGGTCAGGGCAGGTTTGTGTACTGTGTATGATGTAGGTGGCTCTACTGTCATTTTGTATTGAGTGCAGGCTGCAGTGGCAGGTAAGAGGAAACGTGGAAGTCTTTGAGAAACTTTTTTGCACCATTTTGCAGCATGCTTTGTTTCTGTGCTCTATAAATCCCAGTGTTCTTTTCCACCCATTATTTATCCTATCACATGAATGTCGAGGGTGATTCATCAATTAATCTGTGTGGTGTTTAAGGAGAAGAGAAAAAGCCAGCAGTACTGCAAATGGGTTTTTCCTTCTGTGACAGAGCCTCCAATCTGTGGATAAGATTGAATGATTTTGGGCTCTGCAGCAAACTCCTTTTCTCTCTCTTACGGAGCAGCAGGAAATTGCACCTGAATAGGAGCAATCAGAATGCCCCCCCACCCCCCCCCCG
>VUQS01034034.1:12013-29164 GCA_015108495.1 Heterochromis multidens
CCCACCCCCACCCGAGTGTTCACAGCCAAGCCTTAAGATACAGAGGAAACCTGCAAGCTATAAAAAGAAATGGTATCGCCACAGCATCAGAACTTTAATGGGAAAGTAAAGAATTGGCTCAGCAGCAACCACATTAAGCCAAGTTTGATCAAAGGAATCACCACGGATTGGTGTATTTTCCCTCCTCTGCTGCAGATTGATATGGAGTGCTTTTATTTTTCTCAAATGAGAAATTAGATTCTGTTGTACACAAACACTTTTGTTCACCAGCGTGGCTTAATGTTTTGGAGCTGAATTTGTGGAGCGGACTGTTACAAATCCCCACCTGGATCACTAAGAGGCTGTGTTTTAATTTGATGTGCATGACTAGTAAGCCTGATTGACAAAAATGCGTAGCAGACCAGGAGCATTCTTCAATTAAGTCACATCAGGCAACGATAAGTTATTGTCAAGCTTTAATCTGACAATGACGTCCTCGCTTTGTGCATTCTGTCAAACAACTGGCAAGGATATTATTTATTGCTGTGAAGTATGCATGTGCCATATTTGTGTATGTTAAGGGCATCTTTTCATATGCTTCTATGCAGATATGTCCACCAACCCTTTGTGCTTCTCATCAACATGCATGTGTCTGATAATATTTGCACATGTAATGCACTGTGTCCTGCATGGAAGAGTATACTGAACGTGTTTGCAGTCTGTGTGCTCGGTCTTTGCTTTTGTTTGTGCAGCATGTGTTTTCTACACTGGGCTGTGACTGAGCACTGTCTCGTCCCACTGCACCCAGGTACTCGTTCCAGGATGAGGAGGATATGTTCATGGTTGTGGACCTCCTGCTGGGAGGAGATCTACGCTACCACCTGCAGCAGAACGTCCAGTTCAGCGAGGATGCCGTCAGACTCTACCTCTGTGAGATGACACTGGCGCTGGACTACCTTCAGAGCCAGCACATCATCCATAGGTATGAATGCACCTTTTTCTTCTTTTTCTTTTTCTTTTCATTTCAATTCAAGGCCTCCAGCAGCTTTCAAGCTGTTGAAAACTCTATTGCTATAAACAGGGAATGTGAAGAGTTCTTTTATATGCAAAACGCTTTTGTAAATTTGCCCCTTAAATCTGTAGGAGCCAGTTACTGAAGGTCGTTTAATAAATAAAGCAAAGAAAAGTTAAGCAGCACCCTTTTTTAAAATTATGAAGTCAACAGTGACTTATTATCACTATATAAAGCTGAATAATGAAGCCAACAGTCACAAAAGCAAAATAGTGAGATTAAAGACCTGCATTGAACTAAAATGAATGACATGACCCTAACAAATATGCGTATATACATATAAATATGCATATATGTCCAGTAGACAAAGTCAAGTAAAAATGGCTAAATGTGTACAGTTAGGTCTATAAAGATTTTGAAAAGGAGACATTTTGTAATTTTGCCTCTGTGCACGATTACAGTAGATTTAAAATCAAACAGTCAAAATGTGATTGAAGTGCAGACTTTCAGTTTTAATTTAAGGGGTTTGAATAAAAATGGCTGTAATTCCTGAACAGTTAATGCAATACTTTTATTCAAAATCCCCCATTTTCAGAGGTTCAAAAGTCATTGGAAAGTTGACTGACAAACAGTTCCATGGCCAGGTGAGGTCTGTTCCCTCATTATTCTCTGACGGATTAAGGCTCGTGACCTGAAGCATACCACATTATCTATCAAACATGGTGGAGCCAGTGTTACAGCACTGGCATGTATGACTGCCAGTGGAACTGGCTCACTAATGTTTATTGATGATGTGACTGCTGATAGAAGTAGCACGGGTGGACGGTGCTTCACAATGCAAATGGATAATGACCCAAGGCATACCACAAAAGCAATCCAAAAGTTTCTCAAGCCAAAGAAATGGGATGTTCTACAATGGCCAAGTCAGTCACCTCAACCCTATAGAGCAGGGGTGTCAAACATAAGGCCCGGGGGCCAGAATCGGCCTGGCAATGACTCTAATCTGGCCCACTGGACAGCTTTGGAAAATGTGAAGGAGGGCATAAATTTTAGACTTTTAACTGTATTTTCATAAGTTTTACAGCTTTTCATACTGATAAAGACCTCCCCCACAGCCATTCATACTACACCAGAGTAATGAAGTAATAGATAAACAATTAAATGACAGAAGAGTTCCTTTTTTTTTTTTCCCGCCCACTATCTATTATAGAAATTTCAGGGTTTTTTTTTTTTTACAATGGAGCCACAGAAAAAAAAAATGACACATTTATTTCTTACAATTTAAGCCCAAAGAGTCGTGCTGACAGATTCCTTTCATTTACTACAGCAGCATTTCTTAAAATTGGACTTGAGGCGACTGTTGTTGTGAATTGTTGCTATATAAATAAAAGTTAATTGAATTGAGTTGAATATTAAGATATCTCAGAGAATAAATGTGTAGTTAAACGTCTTTACACTGACAGAAAGGGGAGTTTCACTGGTCCGGCCCCTTTAAGATCAAACTGGTCTGTATGTGGCCCACGATATAAAATGACTATAACATCCCTGCTATATACCTTTTTTAACACCCTTGAATAAAAGCAGAGTGTCTGCATGTCAATCACATCTTGATTGTTTCATTGAAAATCCACTGAGGTGTACAGAAGCACAATTACAAAAATTATGTCATTTTAAAAATACTTACGGACATGACCGTATTTTGGACATTTTATTTCCACTAATCTGAAAAAAGAAAAAACTGACCAGTGTACCAAACACCCATGTTTTCACCTGTAATGCCGCACCCTAAAGAAAATAAAAACATTTCATTTCCAGTGTAACACTGGATGTCATGATTTCTGGGTTTTGATTCACAATGTGTTTAGCCGAGAGAGACAGTCACATTAAACTCCCATACGCATCCATGAGACGTGTTTACAATACTGTCCAAATACATGAAACGCAGCAGGGTCAGCCCACTAGAACATTTCGTTTCACTGCATACACTGAGCTAGAATTTCTCCTGCGTGGTAAAAACACTGAAGTTCCATGGCCATAACAACACTTTTTTTTGTCAGATGTAGATGTAGATCTCCAGGTTTTAAACATGACTCAGCTGTCTGAGTATAGACATTTTTTACAACAACCTTCATTGTGTCCTATTGACAAACCTCATCTGCTTCCATGTCCTGTCCTTGGAGCAGCAATAGAGGAGTGCACTGCAGCTTCCTCAAAAGGAGTAGTTGGATTTTGTTTTGACTTATGTTTGCTGTATTTTGCACAAGGTATTTGGTGTTGTATTTGCAAGTTCATGGCTACAGTGTGGCGATGAATGTACGTTGCCCTTTAGCACAGATTAGCAACATGGTTTTGTGGGCTGAAAAAAAAATCTATTATTACCTTTCAGCATATTTCAGTTGAAGTGGTCTGAGAGGGAACTAGACTCCTCCACCTCCCCTGGTCTCTGTTTTCAGGCTTCAGCGTTTGGCCGTCACAGATCTTTTCAGACCAGATCAGGAGAGTTTTTTTAAGCAGTATAAAGAGCGACAAATTCAGTGTACAAAATAGAATTTACTAGTGCAATGAAAAAAGAGGGCTTTAACTTAAAAGAATATGGTCGAAATCCCCTGTGAAGCCATATAAGGGGGCCTGGAACAGAGAGTGAAGAGCTTCAGGAGGAGGGGTGTCTATTTTCTGCTATTCTTTGTTTTACATTTTATCCTACTGCAGCTTTAACTTTATAAGATGTCTTGTAAGAGAAATTAAAATGTAATAACATATAACATATTGATGCAGTTGTTGCCCATTTACAGTTGGTGCAAAATGTAGCAGCAAGGTCACTCAAAAACACTTCATGCTATATTACACTGGCTCCCCATTTGTTAAAGAAATCACATTTAAAATTTCATTGATTACTTTTATGACTGTATGACTCCACTTTATATCTCACAACTTTGAACCCCTTGTTCTGAACCCAGACCCCCTCAGGTCAGAGAATCAGTAACTGTTTCAGTCCAGGCTTAAAAGAAAAGGGAAGGCATATATTTATATACTTACTTTTACTTTTAAAGCTGTGGACCAAATTAGCTTTTACTGTTAGAGCTACTCAATCAGTCCCTCAGTTTGAAAAGCTTTTTAAAAGTCCAGCTCTATGATCAGACGCTGTTATATTATAGTCTTGATAGCTAGTTTCAAGTTTCAGGGAATGTTTATTTTGTAAGTTATGGTCAGCTTTAGTGTCCAGAAGGACAATAAAGCAGGATATGACTGACAGTGTCCCTATAGTATGAGTCTGCAGTAATTCCTCATTTTCACAGTGAGATCCACTCTGCGATTCTGACATCTGGTTTCAAAAACTAAGATGTAAGATTTACTTACAAGATGGCCTTAAGTAATGGCCAGCTGATATCACGGTGCTTAAGTCCATATTTTATATACAATCAATGTCTTTTCTGCCATTTTAAAGTTGACATTTTCTGTTATTTTTGTGAAACACCATGGTTTGCACTCTTACAACAAGTGAATTGAGCCTTATACAAGCAGATGCCTGTTGAGTTATTTTCTTATATTCAGTTTTTCATGAATCTTGGTGTAAGCTAAGGTTATAACCTTATGTAGAGATGTTGACGTCGCTGTTTTTGTTTACTTTGATGAGTCATATGGGTTTCTCTGTAATTGTCCCATCCTTCACCCATGGTGGACTCACTAAACACAGCTCTTTGTCCAGATATGCTGAGCGCAGCTGTAACTATGCGTGCAGTCCAGTTAGTGAAAGAGCTGCATCCCTGCAGGCTGTAGATTTAGTGCCACAGATGGCTGAAAAACTGTTTGAACCTTTTTCAAAACCTTATGTGGGCTACATGTCTTCTTCTAACAACTGTGCGTGTGCGTGCACGTGTGTATTATTTATGTTGTGAGGACATAAATCTGTTCATACAGGGACCCACCTCCCTTTTGGGGACAAAAAGCAATTCTCTGAATCATAAATGATAAAATTTTAGTGCAAAGACTTGGTTTAAAGTTAAGGTAATGCGTTAATGTGAGGCCTCTGAAGTGGTGAAACGCGCTGTGATACACTGAAGCATACATCAGAATTATCCACTTTACTTACATATTTGGCATCGTAATACAAAAAAACTGAGCTTAAAAGTCCACCTGCTATTGCAATCTAAAGTTCATTATTAATACATTATGATGCACACAAAACTAGTGGTTCAAAAGTTGAAAACTGACAATTTGCATTTGATGCAGTAAACATCACAGATTACAAGTGTGACTTTACCTTCATTGATTCCAGCCTGAAGCCCTGTTTAGGATTTGCTTGACACCCATCGCTTTGTAGCTAACATTTAGTTGCTAGTGGATATTCCATGCTCTGGTTGACTAGGTAAACCATCTAAATTTTTCTCACCCCATCTTTTGTCATTTTTCAGCCCTGTAAATATTCACAAACCTGATTCTGGGCAGGTAACTGCTGTTTACAGCCTACATTTACATGTGCCAGAAACTGTCTAGGTTCGTTGCTAAACCTGAAGTGAAGCAAGACAGTGCTATTCTCTTTCTGTATGTGCACCCCTTTTCTGATATGCATCTGTGGCTCTCCTGAGGTGTCTGCAGTAGATATGCACCATTACACTTCTGCTGGCAACCTCACAGAGATGGTGAAAGAGTTTTTTTCCATCTAGTATAGTTGGCAAAACATGTTCATAATATATATTTTAAACTGCTATAAATAGAAGATGATAAAGTGTTTTGTTCATCCTCTTCTTAACTTTATGTTTTCTGCCATTGATTTGTGTGTTTTCTCTACGAGCCGTAATCCAGTCCCTGGGTATCAGTGCCCTCCTCCAGCACAACAGTTTTGTTCTACCCTGTAAGTTTTTGACAGGAGAATACTATACAATTATTTTGTTGCACCAACTGAAGGAAAAAAAGGGTCTCCGGTCTCCTAGCAACAGTCAGCTGCCACCATGCCCAAGGAGGTAAAATTAGTCCTGTGAGAAGAAGGGAAGTAGAATTGGAGAATCCCTTCTCTCTTCTTTGCTTTTTATTCACTCTGCAAGTTAGATCACCTCACACTGGACTGGTTTGTTCTTGTACAAAATAAGAAATCACTTGGCATGCAGTTTCATGTTAGAATGATGCTTCTGCGCATGGTGCAAAATAAATTAAGTGAATTCTGTACTTCAAACAGCATGGCACGGTGCTGTAGCTGGCACTCGTGCAGGGATTCCTCCTGTGAACATGTATGCATTTCCCTCCAGCTTTGTACTGCTGGATCAGTCTGCACCACCACCACCTCCGCTCCCCTCCAAGAGTTTTAGCAGATATTAGCATCAGTCGCATTGTCACAGTGAACACACGTGTCTTATGGGGTATGTAGATGCTCTCTGTAGACCACATGTATTCTCCACACCAGCGTGATGTACGGCATAATTAAATAAGCTGTTTGCGCTCTGTTAATTGCCCGTGGAGTGTTTGAAGGGCTGGAAAATGTCAAGCTGTGTGTGTGTGTGTGCGTGTGCGCGTGCACTCCTGGATTTGTCCAGTGCTTTGGTGCCCAGTGTAATAAGCATGTGCAGACAAACCTGTTAGTCCCTCTGGGACAAACCTGTGAGAGCCTCCTGGGGATCAGTGATGATTGTGCTCTCATGTCCTCTGAAATGCAGGGAATAAAAGAATTTTCTCCTCGTTGACACAGATGCACAAATCATGTTGTTCCAACATGTAATTCACACATGCATCAGCCTACAAAACACCTCCTACACACTTTAACATCCACACATACTGTATATGTCTAATCTTGGTCTTTCCCACTTGACTACAAACTATGATGACTTGAGGCGCTGTTAATGGAGAGTTATGGGAACAGATTAGACATTTAGCCAATGTTTAAAGTCACAAACACTGTTACTAATAGTAGCAACTCATAAAGTGCATTTTGAACCACACATTTAACAACTCTTACATGAAAACTGCACTTTTTGTTTTTGTTAATGAAGCCAGGGTAGGCAAAACGTGTTTGGCCATATTGGGGGAAATAAAAATCCATAAATACCTTGCATCATATAGTAAGTGAAATGGTCTGAAGGGGAACTAGACCTACTGCCCATCCTCTCAGTTCTGTTTTCAGGCTTTATAAAATATAGCATATGATGGGAGCTGGTCCAATTACAGGTCTTTTCAGATTAGAATAGCCACCACCAGTCGCACAATGGAATAAGCAGGAAACCTTTTTTCTAGGAGAGGCATATGAGGGAGGCTGTTTTCAAATTTCCAAGCTGTACTGTACACATTCCTACAGGCTGTAATGACAACAGCTAATTTTGTCCTGATTCATTTCTTTTTAGTAAGAAAGCTGGTCCTTGGTGACCTTGGTGGGTACCAATATTCAGCCCAAACATTTTGGTAATATGAGGGGGTTTACAAACATCCCGAACTGCTCCCAGAATCATGGGGGCCACCTATATAACTTCAAACATGTTTGATACTTAGAAGTTAAAACCTGAATGATTATGATTATGATCACATCTGCACTTTTACAACAGCCAAAGGAGTAAATGAGAGGATGTTTAAATTGCCCACCCTTGCAGGTGCAGTGGACATCTAACAGTGCATTTGGAAAGTATTCACAGCGCTTCATTTGTTCCACATTCTGTCATGCCTTATTCCAAAATGGATTAAATTAATTTTTCACCTCAAAATTCTACACACTCCTTTGTTATCTTGGTTGTGTGTTTAGGGTCATTGTCCTGTTGAAAGAAGAACCTTCGCCCCAGTCTGAGGTCCAGAGCACTCTGGAGCAGATTGTCACCAAGGATGTCTCTGTACATTGCTGCCTTCATCTTTCCCTCGACCCTGACTAGTCTCCCAGTTCATGCTGCCGAAAAACATCCCCACAGCATGATGCTGCCAGCACCATGCTTCACTGTAGGGATGGTATTGGCCAGGTGATGAGTGGTGCCTGGTTTCTTCCAGACATGACACTTTCAGACATGACGCATTCAGGCCAAAGAGTTCAATCTTTATTTCATCAGACCAGAGAATTTTGTTTCTCGTGGTCTGAGAGTCCTTCAAGTCCCCTTTGTCATGTGCCTTTTACTGAGGAGTGGCTTCCGTCTGGCCATTCTACCACACAGGCCTGATTAGTGGAGTGCTGAAGAAAAGTCCTGGTGGCTCTAAACCTCTTCCATTTACAGATGATGGAGGCAGCTGTGCTCTATGGAACCTTCAATGCTGCAGAAATTTTTCTGTACCCTTCCCATGCATGTCCCATAGCTGCACTGTCAACTATGGGATCTTATATAGACAGGTGTGTGCCTTTCCAAATCATGTCCAATCAACTGAATTTACCACAGGTGGATGATCAGTGGAAACAGGATCCACCTGAGCTCAATTTTGAGTGTCATGGCAAAGGCTGTGAATACTTATGTACATGTTATATTTTTGTTTTTGATTTTTAATAAATTTGCACAAATTTGAAGCAAACTTTTTTCACTTTGTCATTATGGGGTATTGTGTGTAGAATTTTGAGGTGAAAAATGAATTTAATCCATTTTGGAATAAGACTGTAACATGACAAAATGTGGAACAAGAGAAGCGCTGTGAATACTCTACGAATGCATTGTAGATCAGGGGTCTCGAACTGGCAGCTCCAGAGCCACATGTTGTGCTTTTTCCCATCTCCTGTGGTTCCTTGTAGTTACGACAAAAATCTAGATGGATATGAATATGGAGATGAACTGGTCATTTTTTATCATTTAAAATGTTATTTTTTTTATATTATATTATTATTATGTTATTATATATTATATAGATTTGCTTCCACACTTTAACTATCAGGACTGCTGGATCAGTGGCTGGACTTCAAAATTAAATTTAAACTGGCAGATTTTTTTTTGCCTATGTACTATTTTTAAAGCTATTAGGCTGCTATATGTTGTATTTATTATCAAAGTAGGCTACTTTTAATTTGATTCATTTGCACAAACACAGGTAGGTTTCCAAAAAAAAGGAAACAGTTTTCTTTATTTTAGTTCTGTAATTTAATAAATGCAACAAAAACATGGCACTATTGTAATGAAAATGCTATTTTAAAGTACCAAATAATCATAAATAGCCCACTAAAGAGGAGTCACATGTGGTAAAGACACTAATTATTTACACCTACTAGTAGTGTTGATAGCCTAATATATACTTAATAGGCTGTGTCACCTTCTTTATAAGGCTCAAATATGTTTTATGGCTCCATACAAGGTTTTTTGGTCAAAAATAAATAAATTGATCTTTCAGTAGTAAAAACTTGCTGACTCTGGTTTGGATGGAAGAAAAGCTTTTCGAAATGTGGCAAGTCCGCATATGTTTTTTTCATTTTTAGAAGGCTGTATGTGATGATGTTGCAAAGTACTCCCTAAACATTGTAGACTAAGGCTAACGTTCGTATACAAGTATAAGTCTCACTCAGTTCTCGTTTAATGACAGCCTCTGATAGCCCACATGCCCAGTCTGGGTGATGTCATCTGTAGGGATTTAGAAGGCTGTAGGTCAGTTTACCTGTACACGGCAGTAACTGAGCGATGGTCGTTGAAAGGATGTATGTGCTTCTGCGATGCAAATAATGGCTTATACTGATATATGTATCAACATGTTTTAATCTGTGTGTATTCTTTGTCTTTTTTAGAGATGTCAAGCCAGACAATATCCTATTGGATGAACAAGGTAAGGGTGTAAACAGTTTGCTTTGTGTGTAATGGACATGAGTGTGAATATTATATTGTTTTGGCTTACTTGGATAGGGTGTAAAACAGATTTTTAGGCCTTTAATATGCATTAGACTGGTATAAGAGCACATTTTAGACCACGGACCTGCCTGAAAGGCATATCACAGTGTTCTATGTGCATTCAGTTATTTTATTTATTTATTTATTTATTTTTACACAAAGAATATTAGTACTACAAAGCAGACCTGTCATATTTTATCACATGGCTCTTAATGAGTTTTATTCTGAAGATGCATATCTACAGTGCATCTGGAAAGTATTCACAGCACTTCACTTGTTCCACATTTTGTCATGTTACAGCCGTATTCCAAAATGGATTTAATTCATTTTTCACCTCAAAATTCTACACACAATACCCCATAATGACAAAGTGAAAAAAGTTTGCTTCAAATTTGTGCAAATTTATTAAAAATCAAAAACAAAAATATAACATGTACATAAGTATTCACAGCCTTTGCCATGACACTCAAAATTGAGCTCAGGTGGATCCTGTTTCCACTGATCATCCACCTGTGGTAAATTCAGTTGATTGGACATGATTTGGAAAGGCACACTCCTGTCTATATAAGGTCCCATAGTTGACAGTGCATGTCAGAGCACAAACGCCATGAAGTCCAACAAATTATCTGTAGATCTCTAGGACAGGATTGTATCGAGGCACAGATCTGGGGAAGGGTATAGAAAAATTTCTGCAGCATTGAAGGTCCCAATGAGCACAGTGGCCTCCATCATCCATAAATGGAAGAAGTTTGGAGCCACCAGGACTTTTCCTAGAGCTGGCCACCAGTCTGAGCGATCGGGGTAGAAGGGCCATAATCAGGGATGTGACCAAGAACCTGATGGTCACTTTGACAGAGCTCCAGCGTTGCTCTGTGGAGAGAGGAGAACCTTCCAGAAGGACTAACCATTTCTACAGCACTCTACCAATCAGGCCTGAATGGTAGATAGAAGCCACTCCTCAGTAAATGGCAGATGACAGCCCGCCTGGAGTTTCCCAAAAGACCAGGCTCCGCTCATAACTTGGCCAATACCATCCGTACAGTGAAGCATGGTGGTGGCAGCATCATGCTGTGGAGATGTTTTTCGGCAGCAGGAACTGGGAGACTAGTCAGGGTTGAGGGAAAGATGAAGGCAGCAATGTACAGAGACATCCTTGATGATAACCTGCTCCAGAGCGCTCTGGACCTCAGACTGGGGCAAAGGTTCTTCTTTCAACAGGACAATGACCCTAAGCACACAACCAAGGCTTCAGGACCACTCTGTGCATGTCTTTGAGTGGCCCAGCCAGAGCCCAAACTTGAACCCGATTGAACATTTCTGGTAAGATCCGAAAATGGCTGTGCACCAACGCGCCCCATCCAACCTGATGGAGCTTGAGAGGTTCTGAAAAGAAGAATGGGAGAAACTGCCCAAAAATAGGTGTGCCAAGCTTGTAGCATCATACTCAAAAAGACTTGAAGTTGTAATTGCTGCCAAAGGTGCTTCGACAAAGTATTGAGCAAAGGCTGTGAATACTTATGTACATGTTATAGTTTTGTTTTTTTATTTTATTTTTAATAAATTAGCAAGAATTTCAAGCAAACTTTTTCACTTCGTCATTATGGGGTATTGTGTGTAGAATTTTGAGGTGAAAAATGAATTTAATCCATTTTGGAATAAGGCTGTAACATGACAAAATGACAGTATTCCTGATATCCACACCCATTCTACCTTAAAACAATTTCCTCAGGTCTTCCTCTCTGTCATTTCCATGTCATTTTAGTTTATAAATATCCTCCCAAAGCTGCCTCAATCTATAACACCTCTTCTCAGATGTTAGGAATACAAGCCCCCCCCCCACAGTGTGCTGTCATATCAGTGAAGTGAATTCAGCTACTTTAAAGCTTAAATGTCTTATCACACTGCACGAGTTTAAACTGTATTTTATCATGTTTTTGCAATGCATGTGATTCTAATGCTGTCTGTACCTCCCTGTGTGTGCGTGGCTGTGTTTTGTATTTCTTCTGCTATCTATACAATAAATATGTCTATCATGCATTTGTGTTTCTCAAAATCCGTCTATCAGCTTAAGCTGACAGAGGGATTTTGAAAAGTGCTTGATCATCAGGGGAAGACCGAAATTGTACAATAAATAAACCTTAGAGACAGCAGTGACATTCTGAATCCACTGCGACAAGTACAACACCCAGAAATGACCGCAAGAAGGTCAGAGGAGTCGGGGACATCAGACTGACACACAAAATAATGAGGACACTTTGTCCTTACATGTCACATCCCACTTACTGAAAGGGGACATTGTGTCCTCATTCATTTCTTTCTCTTTTTATATGTGCAAATGTTTCCTTTTGATGTGAGCGCAGACTTTCATTTCAAAAATTTTGATGGATTTTTGTGTTTTCTCAGGTCACGCTCACCTGACGGACTTCAACATAGCAACAATAATAAAAGACGGAGAGAGAGCCACAGCCTTAGCTGGAACCAAGCCCTACATGGGTAACTGAACATTTATACTGTGCATGAAAACAAAAGCTACAAGAAAAGTTGTTTTATATTCTAGGAATAGTAGAATTGAGTACGTTATTCTTTGGTTTGTAATTTTAAATGCTCAGTTGTACAATTTAACAAACTGTCTCTGTTAGTTAAAGCTCCTAGAACTAATTGCTAGAAGGTGCCAGACGCTGTTCCTTCAATTTCTGAATAAATTTGTATGCTCCCATCATCACTAAACAGGCATGTGTGAATGACATGAAAGAAATTAAACATCCTGTTGATTTGTGAAAATCTGAACCAAATGTTCCATTATGTTTTGTGATTGCTGAGGAAAAATGAGCAGTTTTTAATTTTTTTATGACATTTTGCAAAGGAACACTCCATGCGCAGGCTGTCATTAGACAAGCTTTTTCTTCAGAGTGTCTGTCTGCTGTGCTTTCAGCCCCAGAGATCTTCCAGTCTTTTGTAAGTGGAGGGACTGGCTACGCCTTTGAAGTAGACTGGTGGTCACTAGGGGTGACGATCTTCGAAGTGCTGCGTGGATGGGTGAGGCATGATTGAAATTGCAGTTTTTGTGTTACCGGGTTGCAAAAATGAACTCACCTCTGTTCGTTCACTCGTTTTGCTCGTTTTCCTCTTTTTGTCACCTTGTCTCTATGCCAGAGGCCGTATGACATCCATGCTAGTAACTCGGTGGAATCACTGATTCAGCTCTTCAGTACTGTCAGTGTCCAGTACAGCCCAGCCTGGCCCAAGGATCTGGTTTCACTTTTGAGGAAGGTGAGCTGGTGACAATGGGACATTATTAACTTCCATTTTTTCCCCACCTAAGCACTTGAGTTTAACTTAAAATTTAAAACCTGGAAATCAATTCCCACTGACGATAAAACTGCTATCAGTCATTTGGATGTGGCTTGGCATGTCAGTATATATGAGAACTGCTTAGATTTAAAGAGGTTGAGCGAGCAACACTCCTCAAGGGTGGCCACTTTCAATCGCAAGGTGCTTGCACAGGTTGGCTGGTGGGGTGCAGCCTACATCCAAACAATGGTGATCCGACTTGCAATCACTCTCAGACAGTTTGGCAAAGGTTTGCAAATAATTGCTGTTTAATTTATAAATGTTGACAGATTGCCAACGCATTGCAATCACTTGTCTGCAACATGTTTTATTGCAATAGGGGACTCGACTCAGCTGATTGTATTCCGAAGCAAGGTTGCTGAGCGTCTGTTATTTTTCAGTTAAATTGCCTTTCTGCAGCAACAATGTCACTTTTTGTGGTGGAATTTCTGAATTTCTTTTTCAGATCTATGCTGTGTATGTGCAGACAGTAACAGCAGATTTATCACTGTTAATTGCCCTATTACCGCAAACAGACTGCATGTAATTGCCAGCTTGGCTGATTCTGTCTTAATGGTGTTTTTGACACACCAAAGTTGCCTTGATGACTGCAGCGGACTGCAAGTGGTCTCAGACTCGTCTTTGAAGCAACCATTTCATAAACGGGGAGTTCGCAAGTTCATTTCACACGGTCGCAATAACTTTGGTTATACTGCAAACTCTGACTACTGTGTGACAGTAACATACAGCACCACCCTACCATGCAACAAGTACAAGGACATTTGAAAAAGGTATAATAGGAACAACTACTTACCTGTGGTGTTCATATAATCCCCTTCACAGAAGCAGCAAAAGGTCTTTGACTTTTTTCTCTCGCTCTGTGCACCACTGATCTGTCACTCTGAACCCTCGCTCCTCACTCACCCAGTGAGCACAGCAGAGAGACAGTGGTGTTCCTGTGCCTGGAGAGCAAGACATCCAAGGATACTGTCTGTGTAGATTTTTTTCCTGCCTTTTTTGTTAAAAAAAATAATCTGTTGAAGGGGTAGCAACTATAGGGGTTAGGGGTTCAGTAGTTGCCAAGTTAGCAACTAGTAAGGTGAACTGAAGTGAGACAGTGCCGTGAGTGAGAGGGGTGTGAGATGGACAGGCTGAGATGTATAATTTCTACATTTACAACAAAACAAATGTCAGATTCCTAAAACTGAAAGGCGAATACCTACCCAACGAACAAATATCCAAATTCTTAAATACTTGGGTACAGCCTTAGTGATCAGCTCTGTTCTGACACTCAGATTGGCAAAATACACAGATTCACTAATCACTCTCAGCAAGGGATCCATTATCTCTCCTTATTAGCAAAAAGCAGTGTTTTTAGTTGGCTTATCCCTTCGCCTTCACTGGCAAAAATCTGTAATCTTAATTTTATGGCTTGTCTTTTGTCAGGTTCATGTCTTTTTTACCAGCTGGTGTTTGTGCCAAGACCTCTTTCAGTATGTCAGTAGCAGATTTATGAACATTTAGGTAAATGCATCGCTTTCATTCAAGGACCAGGAGAGAAGCCAAAAACATTTGGTTTAGACATTTTAATCAAATGTATTTGAGGTAACTGGCAAATGAAAACGTTAGGAATGTAAATGCTAGTCGCGGTAAACTAAAGTTACAATTTTTAATTAAGTGAACTCAGATTAACTCTGACCCATGTTGCCTGGGTGCAGATGGTCTTCCTAAGAAAGAGGAGTAGGATGGAGGGAGGGCAGGGATATAGAGGTAAAAAAGTCACTGGAGCCAGAGGAACTGATGGTGCAGGTACTGTGTGGGGGGAATGGAGCTGGGGGGAAGAGGATGAGCTGAGACCCTAAGGGCAAAAAAGGGAAGGAAAAAAAATGACAGATGGGAATCGGAGGGATGAAAGCACAGAAATGGAGCATGTGGGTGAGAGACAAGACAGTGCATGTGTGTCTGTGTGTGTTAATATTCATCATAACAAGTGTTTTAGCCTAATATTGAGGCTGAAAATGTTTTCTTAAAAATGAAAGTGTGCCAGTTGGATGAGATAATTCCCTTTGGATCAAATGTTAATAATTCTGCTCCAAACTTTTCTTGAATCAGACCATTTTTCTCTGCAATAATAACCCACCTTATTCTACTTTGCATTAATGTGTTGTCATCTAAGCAAGCAAAACTGTTCTGGAAACAAATCCTCTCCTCCCCCTCTGGTGATATTTCTGTAGTTATTTGAAGACAAGATTTTTGAGTGGGAAAGGAAAACCGTGGCTTGTTCAGGAGGATACTCTTTGGCAGAGTGTAAGTGCAGAGCAGGAGTGCATGCATGTGCTCTGCGTCTGAATGACTGAGTGTTCTGGACGGAGCGATGGTCTCTTCCGCTCTGCTGCTGATCGATTACCATGTCTGGACTCCACCGAGACTGAGCTAACTGGCCCTGCAGGAGAAAACTGAATCAGCCTGTGACCAAAAGGAAGAAAATAAAGCACAGGAAGCGAGCTGACATGACAACAAAAGCCACATCTCATTGTCATCTCCAGCATTTACCCCGAGGTGAAAAATGAAACAGATGGCATTCCATTTAAAAACACAACTGTATCAGCACCAGTTCTTCTTTTCTCCCTGGAATATGTGACTCTATTCATGTGTGATGTTCATCTGTCCTGATCAGTGCAACAATTTTGATTCAACCTGATTGGAGGCAGATTTGATTAACAATACCTCCTGTTGGTTGATGTATTAGTAAGGGCTTCCTCCTCCTGTTAAAAGTTTAGTGACAACATAATTGTTAGTTTTCTTATATGGACCCTGAATGTTGTCGTAATTAAGTAAATATATATGAAAGAAATGATCGTAAGAATAGTCTTAAGCACTTGAGTTGAAGGCAACTTGGACTTTTTTTTTAGGTTCTTCAAAAAGAAGTGCTTAAGATTACCATGACCTGAAAACCTACACATACAGATCATAAGGTTTTTGTGATACAACTAAAACCAAAAATCAGTACTTTGTAGTTCATTATATTTCATGTTAATATGTCATAAAGTCACCTTTTAGCCAAATATAGGTAAGTTAGCTAAACACCTGCTGTTAGCTAGATTAACAGTGCAGAAGTAAAACCTTGAAGGCTGGCACACTGTCGTGGTTTATTGGGACGCTTGATGGAAATTTTAAGAAAATTTGTTTCAACTTTGCTGCTGTGCTAGTCAAACACAGTTATTAGCTTCCAGCTTTAGTTAGCTTAACAAGTCTGCACATGCTGCTTATCTCTATACAGTGTGTGAGCTTGTGTAATTACTCAGTGACAAAGTAAAGGGAGTGTTGTGTTGGGAGACCTTTGATCTAAAGCTGTTCCTGATAGAAAGATAGATGTTACAGTTTAGCACAGGAGCTAGGTCTGTCTGTCTTTCTACATATAACATATCTATATCTATATTAAAAAAAAAATCCCCACTCACCCTGCAGGCGGTCTTCCTTCAAACTCGGGTCCTCTACCAGAGCCCTGGGAGCTTGAGGGTCCCGCACAGTATCTTAGCTGTTCCTAGGACTGGGGACTTCTGGACAGAGATCTCAGATGTCATTCCTGGGATCTGCTGGAGCCACTCTTCCAGTTTCGGGGTCACTGCCCCAAGTGTTCCATCTCTCAGCCCTTGGTATTTCTCAAGCTTCTCGTGTTCCTTCTTCCTGATGTTGCTATCACTTGGTATAGCTACATCTATCACTACAGCCTTCTTCCTCTGCTTGTCCACCACTACTATGTCCGGTTGGTTAGCAATCACCATTTTGTCTGTCTGTATCTGGAAGTCCCACAGGATCTTAGCTTGGTCATTCTCGGCTGCCCTAGTGGGCATATCCCATTTTGACCTTGGGACTTCCAGGCCATACTCGGCACAGATGTTCCTCTATACTATTCCAGCCACTTGGTTATGGCGTTCCATGTATGCCCTGCCTGCTAGTATCTTGCACCCTGCCGTTATGTGCTGGATTGTCTCAGGGGCATCTTTGCACAGCCTGCACCTGGAGTCTTGCCTGGTGTGGTAGACTCCAGCCTCTGTTGATCTTGTGCTT
>VUQS01034036.1:0-20202 GCA_015108495.1 Heterochromis multidens
GTGAGTATTCATATATATATATATATATATATATATATATATATATATATATATATATATATATATATATATATATGTGTGTATGTCACCGGATACTTCATTAGTTACAGCTAGCTAGTAACAGGTTGGACCCCCTTTTGCCTTCAGAGCTGCCTTCATTTTTAATGGCACAGATTCAACAAGGTGCTGGAAACATTGCTCAGAGATTTTGGTCCATATTCACATGATGGCATCACACAGCTGCTTAAGATTTGTCAGCTTCAAATCCATGATATGAATCTCCCATTTCCAAAGGTGCTCTATTTGATTGAGATCTGCTGATTGTGGAGGCCTTTTGAGTACAGTGAACTTACTGTCATGTTCAAGAAACCAGCTTGAGATGATTTGAGCTTTGTGACATGGTACATTTTTGTGCTGGAAGCAACCATCAGAAGATTGGGTCACTGTGGTCATGAAGGGATGGGCATTGTCAGCAACAGTATTCAGGTAGTCTGTGGCATTTAAATGATGCTCATTTAGTAGTAAGGGACCCAAAGTGTGCCAAGAAAATATCCCCTACACCTTTACATCACCACCAGCAGCCTGAACTGTTGATACAAGGCAAGCTGGATTCATGCGTTCATGTTAGTTACACCAAATTCTGACCCTACCATCCAAATATGCAGGAGAAATGAAGACTCTTCAGACCAGATAATGCTTTTCCAATCCTCTTTCGTCCAATTTTGCTGATCTTGTGTGAATTGTAGCCTCAGTTTACTGTTCTTGGCTGACAGGACGGGTACCCAGTGTGGTCTTCTGCTGGTGTAGCCCATCTGCTTCAAAGTTTGACATCTCACACATTCAAAGAGTTCTTCTGCATACCTTGGTTGTGATGAGTGACTATTTAACTTACTGTGGCGTTTCTATTAGCTTGAAGCAGTCTGGCCATTCTACACTGACTTGACTGATGTATTTTCTCTTTTTCAGATCATTCTCTGTAAACCTTTGAGATGGTTGTGTGGGAAAATCTGAAAAATGCAGCCCATCTTGCACCAACAACCAAGCCGCATTCAAAGTCACTTAAATAACCTTTGTTCTCCATTCTGATGCTCGGTTTGAACTTTAGCAGGTCATCTTGATCATGTCTGCATGCCTAAATGTATTGAGCTGCTGCCATGTGATTGGCTGATTTGCACCAGTTGAACAGGTGTACCTAATGAAGTGGTCTTTGAGTGTACATTGTATTCAATACGTAAAACATGTAGACGACATACAAAGATTCAGTTTCTTTGTAGGCAGTCTATGGTCAATCACATAAAAAGGAGGCATATCAAATCTAAAGCATATGAGAAATGTGGCTGCTAAAGAACAGGCTTCTTTGTGATGCTGCACTTCTGAGAGTAGACATTTGAACTGTGATGATACATGGTTCAGCTGGAAAGCAACCACATTCGGGGTAACTTTAGGGCACAGCACAGTACACAACAGAGAATTCACCCCTGTAAAATCAGAACCAGGGAAATATGATTCATGAAAAGAAACACTCTGCCAACCAGCCCCTCCTCTACCTACCAACAGAAAATAATTTAACCTAGATGTATTGTTATGGAGAAACATGCCACGCTGACTTTCAGTAATTTTTCTGCATATTCCATCTGACTTGAGGTCAAATAAGAGAGGATTAGCAAGCCTCAAATCCATGCAGGTGGTGCTGTGGCCTTGGGCTGCTCAAGTCCTCTTAGTTTAGTATGCAGGCTGACTGGTTTGGAGAATTGGAGCACGCCACCGCTCTGGGGGGATTTTAAGCTAAATAAATAGACAAAATAAAAGAGCCAGAATAAAAACGTTTTTTATGGAGAAAGAGGTGATATTAGCTTTGTGATTGAGTGGGGAGAGTGGGACTTGGAGGAGACAGGGAAATGGAGAGTCACATAAGGTGCAAGTGTTGTGGCGTTTTGTGGTGTTTTTCGGCTCTTAATTATCACATCCCCTAGTGTGCCGTCTCTCTTTCCAGCTCACCCAGTTTCTTCATCTCCTTTTCAATTTTCTAATTGCATGGTTTTAATTAAAGCCACACAGCAGTGACAGCAAGTCAATTAAAAACCAAGAAATGGGCACAGATAGTCAAAGGATGTTGTTATTTTTTTAAGGGATGTGGGGGTATTTCTGACCTGTTTTCTGTGTTGTATACACAATACTGTCGACATGGATAAATCAACAAGCAACATCTTTCCTGCATGAATAAGTGATGAGAAATTTCTTATACTGGTGCTATATTAGGGCCAGCAGTGTGTTGTGGTGATGTGTGATAAGGGATTGGTGTTTTTTATGTTTGTATCTATGGATGTGTATTTACAGGAAAAAGACTTTTGGGGCTTTTTGAAATAAAACACACCTCTTTTATTTGTTTTTTTTTTTTCACTGTTCCTCTGCTTTTCCCACTTCCTTTCTTCTCCGTTTCATTGCTGTGATATCATGTCTGGTTGTGTTCCTTTTGTGTGTCACTTCCTCCTCCATGAATCCGAGCCAATTCCCCTCCCTCTAACCGCTCAATTACTGATGTACTGTAGCCTCCTGCTCTCTCTCCCTTCGCTTCTCTCATTTTGTTAATGATTCCACATTCCACATTTTAGAACTTATTTTTCCTCATCCTGTGTTTTAATTATGCAGCAGCATTTTGGCCCCAGCTTCTAACACTACAGTTGGTGTCCTACCTATTTTTTATACAGAGGATCTTCCAGCTGAATTAGGTACTGACTGTATGACTGCTTCTAGATTTCCTCTGCAATGAGACAATTACAATTATGCCCCTGCCTTTGATGTGCCTTCCAAATAAATGGGTCAACTCAGATGAGAGTGAGCCAGATACAAAATTACCTCAAAGTTGAGGAAAATCAAACAGTTCAGTGTAAAACTCACACAGTACTTACTGCACAGGTTTTTAGTGTCATTTATTTTTTGATTTTGTCTGCGTTTACTGCTGCTAAATAAATCCACCAACACAGTTAATGAACCTGGCATGTTTGGTAAGAACCAGCCATTATGTCGCTCTGAAAATAACAGTTTTCTTGCACTTACCTCATTAAGGTAGGCTATTTCATACACTATTATCACAGTAAAATGTCTGTGTCGTTCTTAATAAGTCTAAAGAAATAGAGTTAAATTTGACAAATAATGGCAGCTTACGTCCAGGTTGTGACCAGGATTTTTAGTTTTTGAATTAAAAAGACGTCTTCAAAATGTCTTATTTGCCAGTGTAAAATAGCTATATAATTGGTCTAAAGCCTCTGAAGAGCCACTCACCAATCTTTAGAGCTTCAAATTATAGCTCATGGTTACCAGCTGCAACAGCGTTGCTGCTATTGTTTTCACCCTATGAATCTGTGTATGTGTGTGTGTTTATTTTTAATCATGGCATACTATGATCCACTGGACACCTGGTGGGAACTAGCACAAAGGCAGCTTTCACTGCTGTGGCAGGTTTTTATAGTGTGTGTGTCTGGATGTCTGTGGACAGAATATTGTTGATGCAATATCTCATGCATGCCTTAAAGCAGTCAGCAAACTTTGCAGGTTTGTAGGTGAATTAAAAAGTAGGTGCCAAGTTTGAAAATGGTTGTAGTTTGACCCATGAGCACTGCATACTCGTATAATAATTTAGTATTTATGACATTATCACATGAGTGCATCTGACCTAGAGGCTGGAAATTGTTTAAGGTTTGTAATAAGACCTAGGATGCATTACAACAGGTGGTTGTTGGGTGATGATGTAACCTCTATCAGCCTGGAGCTGGATGTAAATGTTGCTGTTCTTTCATCCCTTGCACCATCTCCTACCAAACAACTCTTCTTAGTTCATGTTTTGAGCTGTTTTTGCTGACAGATGTCGGATGCTTGGAACAACTAGAGAGAGTTTTCAAATCAGAAGGAGTGAGCACTTACCACAAATCTTAAACACCTCAACTGAATACTTTGATATTTTGGAAATACTCCAGTTTACTTTCTTGCCAAGAGTTAGAATAAAAGATCATTACCTTTCTCCTGTCCATATATTAAATATAAGGCCAGTAGTCAATAAGTTTAACATAAAGACTGGAAATGGGCAGAGTCTGGCTCTGTCGACAGGTAATAAAATCTGCTAATTCATCTTTTAGTTGCCACAGATTTGAATAATCTCACGATCTTCATCATTATCATTGATTAGAAATGGGTCAGTATATTTGTCTGTGGTGCAAACCAAAATCATATAACTCTGATATCAAGTATCCAAAGATAAACAGGTGGCACTTGCACAAAACTTCAGGGAAAAAGTCGACAATTTTCAATTTCACCAGTTTACTTTGGCCATCTCAACAAACATGCTAACATTTCAGCCTTGTGGCCTTCAAAATTAACTGGTGAAATTGAGAGCTGTTAACTTTTTACCTTTTTGGTAGGTTTTGACAATTGCGACCTGATTACCTTTGGGTGCTCACCATTAGTTCTATTATGTGTCTTTATGTGTTAAGTTTAATAATAAGGGATTCTACATGTGGTCCAGATGGTAATCCATGAAGCAGCTGAAAGATCTGAAAAGGTCAAGGATGAAATCCCACATTTACTAATACCAAATTACCAGATACCCTGAAAAATAAGTAAATAATTTTTCAGAAGGAATCTCTTTTTAAATACTGTAACAGGCTTCCACATAAAGCTTATCATCTTTTAAACTCTAGTCAGTTATAAGGTACAACACAATGTTTATAAAATGTGAAGTGTTCCAGTTAACAAACCTAGAAACACAGCAGGTAATAAAACAAATACACCTCTTTGCTTAATTCACTTTAGTACAATCAACAAATTAAACAGTAGTGGCTGTTTGTGTGCATGAGAAGAAGCTTATTAGACAATCCACAGCCCATTGGCTTCAGCAAGAGCTCCAAATGAATAGAGGGGGCCCTCATATTTTTTCTGCTTATCTTTCACCATGTTTAGTTCATTCAGACATGAATATTGAAAAGAGAAAATTAACTTGGCTGACTTTTTACTTGATTGTTATCATTTGATTTGACTTAGAGTCCAGAAAATACACACTGTCCATCAGGATGCTTTTGGTTCCATTTAAAGAGAAAATTTAGATAATAAATAATACCTTTACTTTCTGTCATCATCAAAACCAAAACCATCAAAATTTTGCATGTATTTCTGTGTGATAAAATCCGGTGTACCGCTATTAATCATATTTCTTTATCTCGTTTTCAGTGTTTGGGCAAAATGTTTAAAAAAAACAAAATGTAGATATTTTAGTGAGTTATTTAAATGAAGGCAGAAAATTAAACTCACTGTAAGATGCATAGTAGGAGTACTTATTAACTATGTGTGGGTGTTCAAATGAGCTGAAGGTGACAACTGGTGGAAATACAAGGTAGAAGAATATCAAAGACCAGATGCCAGACCTACTATCAATTTAAATATAACTGTACAACGCTCTCATCCATGCATACAACCTCTCATTCTGTGCTCATTTATCATTTAACAGAATTAGAATAAAAAAAAAAAAAGTCAAATTTACTCACTTGTGGATCAATTTCTATCACCAAGAGAGCAATTTAGAGAGGAAATAAAAGCTATGTTCTATAGGTCCATTAATAATAATGATAACCTGGAATAGCTACAGATTCCACAAGACACATTCATTAATATCCTTAATGCTCTGATATGATTTATTGAACTGTAGTCTATCATATTACAGTCTGCATGTCATATTTGAATTTTCTTTTTTACTATTTGTCCGGAACTTAGTCCACACTTTCTTTCTACATGTCAATGCTATAATAGGTTAATATTTATTCTGTATAGCCGTATACTGTATGCCAATCAGTGGTGTTTACAGACAGAGGAGAGCAAGTAGTTAGAGGCAGCTTTAGTTTAGCCAGTAGCGCCTGATCAAGGAAGACACATTGCAAAGTGCAGCATGGACAGAGGGGTAAGTGGGGTGAGGAAAACGCTAAATTTGCTGACACAATCAATTTCTGCTTTAAACAAATTAAAAGGAAAAAGCCAAGAAAGGGGGATTAAGCATAAATTTTACTTTCTCCAAATAAGCCAAGTCTTAACTGCAAATAAATAAACAGGCGCAGACTGCACAGGTAGACATAAGAAGATATAGATTTTAATATCTTTATAAACATTTTTGTACTGTTGTTCTTTGATGATAACTTACTGAACAATTTAATTATGGCAAAGAAAGAAAAAAAAAGATTAATAGACAGAGAGCAGAACAAGAAAGAGGAGGTGAGGAATTGTGCATTAACAAATAAGAGGTTCTAAAAATATAACATGAAAAATAAATGAATCACCAGAAAATAAAAAATGTAAATACTCCTCCTGACAGGAGGAGTGAAAAACCCTGTTATCATCATTGATGTCACTGATATTGTTTTTCTCATAGTAATACAGTAAATGATTAATATCAGCACTGTGAGAAGTCCTCCTGTCTCCATCGTTACTGGTACAGTTCACATTACTGATACGAACACTGTCTTATCAGTACTTTTTTAGGGAGGCACAACAGCTCCAACAGTACAGCATGTCCTGTAATAGTCCATCTCCAATCTGCATTTCACTACATCCCCTTATTACTTCAGAAGCGATTGTCTTGCTCTTAGATCCCTACATCCATGAAAAATCGCATCAGTTAATAAAGAGGGATAATTCTCACTGCATGATCCCAGTTTTGCCATGCTCCATTCAAATTGTTCTTTTAAACGCTTATTGATCGCAAGGGTCGTTTTAAGGTAAGCACACATTTTTTCTCTAGAGTCGTGTTCTTGTGTCCCTTTGAAGATAAGTGAGTCCAAAAAAATGTGTTCCTCATATTCTCAATGAGGCAGGGATGTCCTCACTCACGAGGGATCATTTAACACATCCTCACTGGGAAACGGAGAAGCCCCCATTTGACCCTTGACCTCTAAGGCTCCTGTGGGCCCTGCAGCAGGGATCCATTTCTAGGTCCATTTCGTGTCTTAGAAAGAATCAAATGAACAACATCTGACACAAGATATAGACAAACTCTTCATTATTCACAGCTTGATCTCCCAGAGATGCGCAGTGCTTCCCAAGCGAATGAAAATAGCGGATGGCAGTCCTCATCATCTTGAAACAGTTAGCAGCTTAGTCTTCAGTTGCACAGAAGGAGAGAAGTGGTGTAAACAAAGATGTCAGAAAGAGTTGTGTAGAAATACTGTTAGGCAGAAGGTATAGTACCTGAAAAAAGCCAGCATTATGTCGAGAGAAGGTGTTTGAATTTGTTACAGCTTCATTTTGTGTATGAGCTTACTGGTTGCTCTTTTTATGGCCATAAAAACATCTGTGGCTATAGATTTTCACTCGGTAGTGAGAATGGCAAATCCCTGTGTTTCATATCGACTCACAATTTATTGCCATGCTTACACTTTACCTCTTTGTTTATAAGAAACACATCGAATTGTTTGGACCTGTTGTTAGCAAAGAACGCAACAGAAAAACACATTTGTCAGATGGGATGAGAGTAAGATAAAACTTACACAGGAGGCTTTACAGGTTCACTGCCTTTGCATTTATACTCAAACATAAAGCTCAATGGGGCACTTGAAGACCTGTCTTATCCATTTCAGAGCCAACTAGCTAACAAGTTTTACCCTGCAAGCTCCATCATCTCTCATTTTTTGTTCTCTTTTCACCAAATTTTGGCTATCAGAACTCCAGCTTACTTAAAAGAAAACTTAAAATATATAAGACACAAACACATACAGTGATTAAATCATATTGGCGTTGGCAGTGCAAGCTTGGTCTGCATTTACCTGTTATCATTCTCAGTCTCTCCGATTTTTGTGCTGTGAGTTTTGCTCTTGTTGATGTTTGATGCTTTGATACCTGTTTCAGTTTGAACAGTAAAGCTCCCTACACTACATTTACACATATAATCAATTCACACACATACATAAAAGACACTCAGGCCTTGTAGTGCAGGAGCAAGAGAGGGTCTGAGGACTTGTTTTTTGTGATTAGCATTGGCTAAACCCTCTGAAGGTCAGCGAAGAATGTAATCAGTATTTGTCGCTATCAAGGCCACAAAGAGGGCGTTGACATGTAGTAAAGACTGGGATAAGGTCGCCCTATTGTTGGCTTGTTGAACCCCACTAGGGGGGCGAACAGTGGTCCGGGGAGTACACTTGTGCTTCCTTCTTGTGACTGTGCCATCTGGGGATGTGTGGTCATGTTTTCCCCCCTCTGTGAAATCTGGGGAGGAGGCTTCCTTGTCTGCCATGACCTCTTTTGAGTGGTGAACCTCATTGTCACCCTTCCCCTTGCTCACCCTGTTACGAGGTTTTGTGCAGTTTCGAGAACGGCCAGGCCTCGAGGGATGCACTATGTTGGTCTGCCCTCCAGAGCCCAATGCTACTCCACGATTCATAGATGGATTCACTGTGCCAGATAAATTGTTAGTCTGGGCTCTGGACTCTGAACTAGGAACAGTTGGTGAACAGTTGGGAAAGTCCTCCTTGCGCAGCTCCTTGAGGTCTTTCCCAACCATATCAGCTGGTGACTGGCAACCAACTGAAGATGTTGAACCTCTGAACCGTTTCAACCACTCCCATAGTGACAGGGCCTTGCAGTCACATGACCAGGGATTGTCATTGAGACGTAGGTATTCCAGGGCAGGCAGTGTGTCCAGGCACTGTCCAGACAACTCTATCAGGGAGTTGTTGAACAGGTATAGGGTGGTGAGACGTTTTAGGTCATGGAAGGCCAAACGGTCAACCCACTCTATCTGGTTTTGGTGCAGAAGCAAACGGTCCAAGGCTCGCAGACCTCTAAAGGTGTTCTGGTTAAGGCTCCACAGACGGTTTCCATGCAGGAATAGGTGGCTCAGATTGTGGAGATCCATAAATGTGTCATCCTGCAGGTACTTCAGGTGATTATCCTGGGGAGATACAGGGACAAATCACACTATGGAATTACATTATTCATTCATTACACACATACTTATATACATACATACAGTAATACAGTATAATTATGTATGTTATGTCCACAAATACATTTTGTCATGAACAATGTGTTTCCAAACTACTGCTCAATCTGTTATCATCTACTCAAATTCAAGCATCTCAGTAAATGAGCACATGCTGTGTCGTTTACTCAATTAGAGCATTCCTGAACCTAGTAATGCAAAATTAGCTTTTCATTGAGTTGATGCATCAAAGTCACTGTAAATTGACACAGGGTTTAGGATTACTCTTTGTGGGTCTTAGTGATAATGAAACAAACAAAGTGAGGACAAATTGTGTACAAAGTGTACCTGCAAGTAGAGATACTGTAGATTTCTGAGGCCTTGAAAAATGTTATTTGGAAGTGAACTGAGCCCACAACGGTACAAGTGAAGTGCATTCAGTCGACTCAGCCCATGAAAAGTGTCTTCAGCCAAGGACCGTAAGTGGCGATTGTCTCCTAGATCCAGCTCCTCCAGCAATGTGAAGCCATGAAAGGTTGATGGCTCAATGTATGTGATGTTGTTGGAGTAGATCCAGAGAGTGACGGTATTGGCACTGAAATGTCCCCGTAGTAAACGATGGATCTTGTTGTTCTGTAAGAAGATGCGCTCGCTGTCGGGAGGAATTCCGTCAGGTACCGACAGGAAATTGTGGGCTTGGCAGGAGACGGTGCTGGGTGCATTGTAGCAGATACAGTGACGGGGGCAGGACCAAGACAACTCAAGCCCACAGAGAACCAGCAGGAACTCCAGTCCACAGCCTGCAGTGAGAAAACACACGCATACAAAGAAAAAATCAACAAGGAAAAATTAAATAACTGCAAATTTTGATTTGACTTGTGACTTAAAACCTCTTTATCTACTTCAGTACTTAAAAGGTTAAATACTGCATATAAAACCGTCAGTGTAGGGTGTAAAGCATTACATAATAATGCATTGCTGTAATCACATTACATTTTTTACTGATATAAAGCATTACTGCAGTAACTTCAGTAATCACGTTAGTTACAATCATGTTGTTACTTGTACTAGATTTTTTTTTTTTCAGATTTAACAGATTTTTACTACAAAGTTTCTTCAGTTATCTGAACGATGGACAGATAAAAAACAAAACAAAAACATCAATCATGCGTTTTTCTTCCTGCACTTGCTACAATCAACTGATTTTGGTTTGTGTGCAGGGAAGAGGAAAATGGTGGTGCAGTCTACAACTTTTGAGGAGCGGAGATATGGACATTGCTTTTATTTTCATTGCACAAAAGGACAGAAGCACAATGACAAAATGCAAATTGAATCCAGGATAGAAACAACTGCATTATACTGCTAACACAACTTCAGTTCTTTGCAAGCACAGACAGCATGCTAACATGAAGCCAGCAAAAACCCCAGAGTGATGTTAAAGCTGAGTGTATGCCCCCAGCAGCCAAAGCTTGATCTTCAGCAGGTAACAAAGGCAGTGATGAACAGTCAGACATTGTAGCCTCAATTTCTACCTGTACATGTTTCTACAGTAGAATCACAGTGGGGATCACTTTAAAGTCTCTTTGAGTTGGTTTTCAACTTCGACTTCAACTTTGAGCTCAAACTTAAACACTAAAAGAAAGATCTAGTGTGCATCCTCATAAGGACAGGGATTTTTGTCCACATGTGGGACTATAACTTAAGGTTTATATTGTTAACTGGTAATTATGTGACAATGCATTTCAGGGCATGTTACAGAGAAACGATCAATGCTATATTACTGGATCTCTGAGGCTGTACTTGCACCTTAAGTTAATGTAGCTGTACTAATATTCATTAAGTCCTAGTGCTAAAATGCTCATGGTAAGGATTTCCATAGTTTTGGCATGCTAATAATTGCTACTGAACGATGAACACACAAGTATATCTGGCTGATGAGAATGTCTTGAGGTTTTCATGTGTTTAACAAAGGGGATGACTGAAGTCATTAGACTTTATCCTCTTTGGACCTTTAATATATCTGTAGAATAATCCAGTCCATTTGTGGACCTGGTATTTGACTCTGAAGCACAAGTGTCAAGTTTTTGACAGTAAATGCTGGGCAATCTATCGTGTACTGCTTTTCATATTTCATCCCGGACCAAAAGGCTGGGCATTCAAACAGACTGACATTGCTATCTCTATATCTATATCCACACCACTACTCTGGGTAAAAATTGGCATCATATTGAAGTCATACAACACAGGTTAGAAAACAACAACACAGAATCCGTGATTTTACCACTGTTTCATCATCTGTTTTTGTGCCAGTCAAGGACATGTGTGTACACATATGGACCTTCTCGCTCACAGTTTGCGGCCCAAATCAGATAAGTTTGTTTAGGCCTACAATGAGGAGTCTATTGAAGACAGCAAACAATAACACCTGCTCCACTGAGTCACACGATGTCTCAGTGAAGCTGACTGAATCTCTGGTGCAACACTTGTCTGATTCGACACATATGCACCTATTTCAGAAATTACGCTTTCCAGTACTCTCCCACCTTTGGGAGATATGTTAACAAGAGTCCACTCTTTGCGGAGTCCACTGGCACTTCTTTGCAGGGAGTGGAGGCTGTGATCAGTCAGTTTGTGTTGTTAAATGGGGTGTGGAATGCTTATTTAAACTTGTAGTAAGCTACTCTGAGGCGCTTTCTGATCAGTGACATGATTCCTGCAATCCTTGAGATGGGAGATGTGACTTATCCACAGTCTCATCTAAAATGAGCACAACTCACAGCCTGTCATGAAGGTTCCATCTGAAAACCCCTGGCTGTCTTCTACCCAGTTTATTATTCACAGCATAGTGGAGCTGTGATTCACTGCCTCTAATCGATATGCCTCTGTTGCCTTTTAACTCACCCTATAATCCTCGGTCTTTTATGCTGGAAATTCAGGGGCAGAATTACTCTCCACCAAGAGACGGGGCTATTTATCTGAATGTATTTTCTTGCCAAACTGTGGCTAAGCTGTGACATTCAGCGTCTGACTCCACTGACCTTTAACAGTAATTCTCTCTGTCTAGTTGCAGAGCTGGAGCATGGAGCGGTGTGTCACCTGAACATGAGTGTGCTCTCTCGGGCACGGATCTAATCCTATTTGTTAAGCCCTGCCACTGGGCAACAATGGAAATGCATGCATCCTCCTGAACCAGAAATGTGCTCACTAAATGAGGTGATTCTTCACGGTTGAACACTGTCAAAAGGCTGAGTGTAAGTGTGTGTTTCTGTGTGCTGGTATACAGGTGAATATAATTTTAGAGACTGTGACATGCCGGGAGAGAACTTCAACAAACCTTATCTTTATTTAGACTTCTGATGTTACTGTCATGACCTAGATCAGGGCAACCAGATTTTTAACACAATCAATAACAAACAAGAGAGCTGTTTCACTAATTTGTCACTCTGCAGGTGCTTTTTTATATCTCAATTTTTCTCTCTACTTTCCATTTCTATGACCATGTATCAAGCATGGCACCCGCTGACTGAGTAAATAGGTGAAAATGTTTTGCATTACCATTGGGAACATAAAGGTTTGCTTTATTTATCAGACAAATAAGACAAGAAACAGTGAATTCTCTAGCCGCTCTTTCAGGAAAATTTGCCTTACGCAGGAACCAACACAAACTTGAGATGTAGCTTTCTAATCATTTCATTTGGTATGGGTGTCACGTTTTATTAGTGTATTGACCTTTACAGAAGACACATTTTGAGAAGAACTTGCACAATAAAACAAATGTCATCCTTCTAATGCTTTTATATTTGTTCTGAGATTAGATACTTATTTCACTTGGCTCTTTGTAGGAATTCATCCAAGAGATTCTATTTTTCATAAAACTGATCTTATCACTCAAATAACTATTTTCTGAGGCCTTAAACTATTTCCATTAACACCTTACTTCATGCATGTCTTCAGCTGAATTATCTGAGCAGGCAAAAGACAGTGATAAGTCTGATACATGGGGAAAGCGAGGGGATGAGAATGTAGATGCTGCCTTGATAGGAAGACAATTTGAATCAGTAATCTGCTAATCATGTTGGACACATAGGGATGCGCCTCCTCGCCTCTCACTCTCCTCAGCTTGTCAGGACAAAGTAATAGATTCTTTACCCTGCTAAATTTGTTTCCCTAAAATGGATGTTTTTTTTCTTTACCACTTTGCAGAGAAAAAGGTGCAATGTTTATTCCTTTCCTATGAATAAAATGTTTTAACGTCAGCCCAGATGAGGCTTTAAATTACATGAACATGCTGTATAATGTGGATGCTCTTTTGATGGTGAAACAATCTGACATAATCTCTTCTCCATGCATATTTAGGCTGCAGGGAGCTCCAAACACCTTTTTCATTGCTTTCAGCCACGCTCAGGGCATGTGTGCTTTGTTTTGAAACCGGCGTAACATGCATTTCCACTATTTCCACTGGAGACTTTAATACCTGCCAGCTCACTGATCTCAACACGCCATGTACTTGCGCCACTAAACTCTACGTGAAATACAGATGGAAATATAATTGCACACGGGCAATGATTCACACAACGCCACATCACATAACACATGTACCCAGTTCAGGGACAAGGTAGATCATGTCAGCATGACAAGCATAAAAGGCCGAATGACTCTTGCTTATAGAGCTTTTCAGTAGGGAGACTGGTTCTCAGCACAGAGGAACAAATAAGCATTGTGTGGGAATGCTGACGTTAAATGTAAAAAAATTAGTGTTTATCATAACTGCATTGTGTGCTCACACAATAAGCCTTTCAGCTCATATTGTATTATATAAATAGCTTTTGGGCATGACAGTGCATATATATGCCAATAGTGCCTATTGGAATTTGGCAGAATAAAGGCGAGGCTCTGAAAGAGAGATAATGTGTTTTTGGAAAAGGAAAAAGCACAGCTATTTCTGGTAGGAGCCTGGCCCATCTATTAACACTTGCGGCGCAAGTCTTTCACCTTCCAGTCTCCCCATAAAGTTTCCCACTGATGAGAGAATGTATCGATAGCTCTTCACAGAGACAATCACGTCTGACCCCCTGACCATCGTCATCACCAAGTACATTTTTTTCTTTGAGGGTTAAGAAATAGAAAAAGATAAATAAATGAATAAAACAGAATGGCACGGGTCCCATGACAGACAATGAGAAGTGACTATGTAGAATATCAATGAAACACAGTTCACACTAGCTTTGCCCTCATGAATAACACATCTTTGCTAATAGGAGAGAAATGGTACGTCTGTAAAGCCGTGAGACTCTGCCCATCATTAGACTGGACAAACTCAATTTCCTGTGTCTCTCCAAAGACCCTGATAAGCTCTCTGGTGTTTTCGCTTCTACTATTGGCTGGTTCTAAATAATGTCTCAGCTCACTTAGCACTCAAAACATGTTTGCAATCATGCTCATGCATACAGTGGTCAATAATTATAAAGCAGTGCATTGGATTGTTGAATAAATGATCACATCTTCTGGTGAGCCTTCATATATATGTGTGTGTGTTTGTGTGTGTGTAGATAGTTTAACAGATTTGCAAACACCAAACAATTTTAACAAGACTCTTAAGACATGAGGCCACAGTGAAACTTAACCTCTTTAAATTGTGTTTATACATTCAATCGTTTTCTTTTCATATTAACTTATAAAAGCCTTTCATAGCAAGCAGAACGATGCTGTGAATAGAACGTCAGCTCCTGACATTTCCAGTGTGGGTCAGTGAGTGCATATTTATTTTAATTAGCAAAGTTGGAACAAAAGCACACATGCAAGTATTTACTGTTCAAGGAAAAAGAAACAGCCGTAATGGCACAAAAATTATACTTTCACTCAAGCTCTTTCTCATTAACATTTTTAAAGAATTTCTCTGTTGACTTGTTAAAAGCACTGATTACTGCCATTATTCTCCGACTGAACAGCAAACTCACACATGAACACCCCTGGCAACAGCTGTGACCGGCAACACTTGCCTGGGAATATTTGTTTTTTTCTCTATTTTACAGTTGACTGCAAAATGTTATAGATTTTGTCTCATTTGCTATTTCCCGACCCCACTGCAGGCAATATTGCCTCATAAGGTTGCATGACTATTCTTCTGGTGAATGAAATGAAAATGGGCGAGAACAGTGACAATGCTGAGAACTTTTAGAAATGCAGCAAAATAGAATTGTTTTCAGAAATAATGCATCGCCATGATATTCTTCTTGTGCAGAAGAATCAGAAAACTGAGGGCTTGTTTCCTGTCTGTATGAGAGTAGAATATCAACTGGACTCATTTAAGATTTTATGTAAGAAATCAATTAGCTTTTTTTTTTTTTTTTTTACCTTAATTCACCTCATCACTTCATAAAAAGACTTTGAAGAGTCAGGATCTTTTAAAAATATTCAGAGAACTAAGTTAAATTCCACAAGTTATTTTTCAGAACAGTAGGACTTTTGCTGTTGATTTACATTTGGTTGTTCTTTTCCATGTTTTATTCCTGTGATTTGTTCCATGCCTATCAGCACAGTGTGTGCTGTGAAACTGTAAGCTGTCAACAATCTTCCACAGTGTGACCACTTCCTGCACATTAATTATAATTTGATCACTCTTCTGTCTGTTTGGCTTCTTTTCAAGGGACAGAATGGCTTCATGTTTCTGATTACATCCCTGCCAAGAGAGAAGAACAGTAAAAGTAAAGAGAGCAGGTGAGAACTGAAGCCCAGTCACATAGCAGACTGGCACAGACTGCCAAGTTATGTCAGGGTTATATAGACCATTGTATTTCCCACATGACTGATATTTATAACTTGCCAAGTGCTATATTATGGCTGTTTGGTATTGTTAACAGTACTGGCAGGTCAGTTGTGTGGCCCTTGATAGATCTATAAAACAATGACAGAGGCCTCTCTCACTTCACACTGCAGACGATTGCAACTGAGGATGTTGTTGGCTAGATTTTACACAACAACAAGCACATAAAAAAGGAGCAGACAAACCAGAAGGAAGTTAAACATAAAGTAGGCAGACATTATGTGAGTGACAACAGTGTTTCTCAGTTCAGAGGGCCTAAAAATAACTTCTCTAAACAAGCAACATCTTATGGAGTATGTATAGACTAATGAAAAAGATTTGTGGAGAGTGTTTGAGTATATAAAGCTCATTTATTTCAAAGAATTTGGAGATGCTGAGAAGCCAGGCAGAGAGGAGGAAGGCTGATGGCTGAGCTATCCGCAGATGTTTAATACCAAGATGTTAATTAACTGACTTAAGTGTTAATTCCACTTGGATTCTGAACAGCATCTGTACCCGCTGCTCTTTTACCCATCACACCTTCAGATTATTCTGTTAAACATTTATAGATGCCATACATGCATGTACACACAGATGCAAAAGCATACACACAGTTATGCATGGATACAGCACGTACACACCATCATCACATATTCTTAGACAGGCACACTAGCCAAAAATCACCACTGTTGACAGCAACACTATCAGCCACCAACTACATTCATTTATCATGACAGCACAAAGCAAAATGATTCAAATATATTGCTCTCCCCATAGCAGTATTGCACTGCACTGCCCAAACTAAACTAATGGTTCTGCCAAACCTATATAAATCATCCAAAGCACATCCATATGTAGTTCGCATACTGTACTTCTATTAAAGTGATAGAAAGCATTTATAACACAATTCCCGTTGGTGGAGTGGCTAATAATTATCTTTCATATTGGCTCTCGGAGGTGCTTACAGGCCAGGCTCTAACTCTACACATGTAGAGAAATCTTTACAGTCTGGTTCACAGTATAAATGGATATTGCATTGAAAATTTATTTCTGAAGGAAAGTGCAACTGTACATACATATACATATGAGATCCCAGAGAACAATGACCTTTTTAGTTATTTTGAATATTTATTAAAGATTTCTTTACAGTGTCTTCATAAACCATGCTGTTAGCCAATATTGCCAAAAAAAGTTTTCTTAGAATAGCAGTAGAGGAAACTACATTGTTTACACTTTCAATAAGACACAAAAATTTTCTTAAAGAGAGAGAATATGTGTAAATCAACCAACTGGAATGTGTTTTTAATAGTAATAGAATTAATATTTTTGGCTTAGTAAAAGTAGTATTTCCTGTACCTTATTTTATCAGTTAAAATAGTCATACAAAGCTCTGACAAATTTAGGATAATTTCATGACTGATTAATGGAAGAATGTAAAGTAATCCTAAATGAATGGTAGTGAGGAACAGGTTCATAAAAATCCACAGCATTACCTGATTTAAATTTGACCAATCTCACATTCAAAGTCATATTCTCATAAACTTCTGGACCGGATTCTATTTTAAGATTGTGCCTCAGCATTGTGGGATGCCATTGACTCAGGGAGCAATCTGAAAAAGCAGCCGTGCTGGATGCTGTCTGGACATGCCCAAGAAGATGTTCTTGAATGTGAGAAGAGCCAAATTGAAATCAGGTAAGGCTTTTTATTCTAATGAATCTGTTCTCAGAACTTTTTGATCACACCTCATATTTTTCTTAAAGGCAAAAAGAAGCAAAACAAACAAAAAAACCCCAAACAAAAAGAAACAAACAAAAAAAAAAAGACTAAAAACCTTGAGATTTAAAAAGACTAACAAACTGCTAAAACCTATGGACATGCTGTTACATATAACTTTTTAATTTGAGAGAGTAATCTTGTGAAATTGGTAACACTGTATTAGTGCAGTGCCACGTTATATCGTCTGTGATAATACTGATATATGTGATACAGATGTGTCATATTGCGATATCAATGATATAGTGACGTTATGCACTTACGTACCCTGGCAGGACAACAATTACACAAGCCCAGGCATGTCTGAGAGCGAGAATTGCATCTCAGTCTCCGATAAAGATTTAGTACCTAAAAATGGAACAACTCAACAACCTCCTGCTAAAGGTGGAAACAACAAACTTGTTTCACCATTTGAGGAAAAAACACACTGTTGAATACAACCAGGCTATTAAAGCACGAAAGGAGATACTAGCAGGTGGCGATGTACGACCTAAAAGTAAACAAATTACCAGCATTGCTTGAGAAATGCTAGCTAAGCTTCATATGACAGGAAGAGCAAATTGTGGATGTAAATTACTGAAGTGGTTACATGGTGATAAAGGAGGGCTTTAAGCTGCTGTTTAAAAAGCTAAAGATAAAATATCCCAGGTAGAAAAAAATTTTCAGTTTTATTATTTGAGAATATTATGCAGCTCCTGAAGAATTACATGGTTAAGCTACTTTAGTTATTGTCAAACTAAAGTGTTAAGTACTTATATTTTTACTTAAAATTTCCATTGAAAACACTACCTAGGCTACTTTTATACTTATATTTGACTCATGCTGTGTCACTGTATTAATGCTATGTCATTACAATTGCACTATAATGCTGCTGCTGGCACCTCGTGGCAATAGATTCACATTTTGAAAAGGGTAGTCTGTCATCAATGACAGCAGCTCATTGGAAAAGAAGGATGGAAAATGCCCGTCATTTTGTTTGCACTTGCTTGCAGGCTGCAAGCTGCAATCACCGATAAAACATTCACAATTTCTTTTCTATATTATCTATAAATGTCATTATCGCAAATTTTCTTGCAATATTGTAATATAGTTGAGTAGGAAGACTGAATTTAGATAAATTATGATTTGTCTTTGATTAAACAAATAGATTAAAAAAAACTTTACTCTTAAGTTGCCTTGTTTTAAATAAATGGGCCAAGCAATTAAAGCTTAGGACATACAGGCTAACACTCCTTCCAGTTTCCTGTGCCACACACTTGATAATTCTTTGCAGAGTTTTTAGCTGACTGTATAGCTTCCAACAGCTGACTGGATGGATGTCAGTCAGCCTGGCTGGTCCAGTTGCGGTGTCTTGTTCAATCATGTGCATGTATGTCAATGACAGAGTGCAGCATAGCCGATCATTGCATGTCTTTGTCAGAGTGACAGCTCAGCTGTACTGATGCTGTGTGACAGTGAGCCGACAGATGGAGAGAAAAAGAGCAAATGACAAAAAAAGTCTTGGACAATAAGTTAGTCTGCTGACTCTATGTAATTTAAGAAAGAAGTAATGGAAGAAGTGGGAGGTTGTTTTTAAAGACTGCCAATGCACATGGGAAAACATGTCTATAGGACTTGTATTGCAGTTACTCTATGAACCGCAGGACCTACTTACAAGCCTCGTGTCAGCAAGCATCTCCCCAATGAAGAAACTGAACAAGGCATTGAATCATTACCAGCTCCAGGGCTGATGCTCTTTAACTGACCCTGTGCTTTGATGTTTCTCTAGAAGGGGAATGCAAAGTATTGAAATTTCCCCGTGGAGTTAATAAATTAACACAGTGCTTAGAAAAGCAGAGCAGAATGACCAGTGTGGGCCAAAAGTAAAAATGATTTCTTTCTCATTTTCACATTCATACAGCAACACAAAATATAAAAATCTATTATTTATAACATTCCAATCAGTCTAATAGCATGCTGATGTACCCTACAATTTCCCTCAATCTGATTGGATTTTACATCAGGCTGCTCTTCACTTCACATACCTGTCAGCTGAAACACTATAATCTTAGCATGGGTAACATGAGACCAGTTCACTGCATGGCTTAACAATGTTGCGCTAACAGGAATAATTTCATGGTATTTACTGGACAAATGTTCAGATTGTTTTTATCTATCAAACTGTCATTTTGTTGCTCTTTAACAAATATAAAGTACATTGTGTTGCTCTGTATTTTGTTCATTGTCAGACATTTTTGTTCCAAGTGTCAAGAACCTTTGTTCCACAATCAAATCCTGAAAATTTCCTTCAGATTGTTTTACATCAATTGTGTTGATTGATTGCACCATGTTGACATATGTTGATATGACAATAGCTAACCTTTTAGCCATTCGCATAGCCCATTCCAGCTACAGTACATGCCACTAAAAGCTTTTTTCTGATTAATGATTTAGAAGTTGCATAGCTCTGCTTTGGAGCCATCAGGTCAGTATAGATCCATGTCTGCAGACAACTGTGGCATTTTCTAGTTCACTAATCTCCACCTCCTGGTAGCCCTTACATGTTTCTTTTAAAACAAACTGTAAGGTACCTTCCTGCTGCAGCAGCTGCCTTCTTGCATACAAACCTCATGCGCCCTAGATTCAATAGATCAATTATTCATAGCAGGTGAGAGTTTGGTGCTCCATGTACAT
>VUQS01034037.1:5577-20861 GCA_015108495.1 Heterochromis multidens
ACAGCACCTGTCAAAGGTAAACACAAGGAAACAGAAAAAAAAAAAAAAAACTTTCAATTTTTATTTTGTCGTTTTAAAAACCACCTACCTATCAAGCACAAAGTGTAGCAGAAGTGAGTCATACCTGAGTTGAAGAGCTGTTCCACTATTTTGCGTTCAATTGCAGAGAGACCCTCGTGCAAGTATCCCACGCCGTTGGCCAGAGTCTCTTTCAGAGTCGAATCGTTTATTTTCTCCAGGAACGGAGCCAGGTCTTTCTCACTGCAATGCAAGAACCTGCAGAGACAGACATTTACTCTTTGACCACAGTGTGAAAATGTGACGCTAGCATCCTTTCCATGTATCAGTCGGTTGCTTTTCAACCAGATGTGAAACTCGCCGTGGGGACTGACCTCTGAGGAACCACATCAGCAGCACAGAAAGTGAGGATGTCAATGGCTGTGAGGCGAGTCTGCCTGCGGGATGGGACAAAGACCACAGCTGGCTTGGAGGGAGAGTGCTTCATGATGGCGTGATAAACTGGCTTCGCCATGGACAGCAGGCGAGTCTGAGTATGACTCACATTGAAACCCTAGAGAAACAGGATATGATTGACAGCAAATCAGAAACCTGACAGGTACTTGTGCTTTCTTGGCTGTCAGCGCTGTTCCATTTAAGGAATACATTTCTATTTTTCTTGACTGACACACTGTTTACAGACCTGGATGTGCAGCTCCAGAGGAACGGGTCTGACATTCGGGTGGAAGTTGAATGTGGCTGTGGTGCTGCAGCCCAGCCAGTGGGCCACATCTTTGGCATTGGACAGAGATGAGCTGAGAGCCACAATACGGATGGGACGCTCGATCTGAGAGGAGATGTACCTCATCCTGGAGCAGATGACCTCCAACACGGGCTAATGAAAAGAAACAAAAGCCATGAACACAATGTGCAGTTTGTACTGCAGCATTTTTTAATATTTTAATATATATATATATATATATATAAAAAAATCGCTGAAACACAGCAGCAAGTAGTACTGTGTTCTTACTCCATTTTCTCCTCCAATAAGGTGCGCCTCGTCCACAATGAAAAGGCTGACATTCTGGACGTTCTTCCTCTGCTTCCAGCGACGGGACAGGATGTCCCATTTATCAGGGGTACTGATAATAATGTCACCTTTTCCCAGGAGCTTCAGATCTGTGCTAGTCTCTCCTGTCAGTAGCACCACCTTCTTGTTCAGGATGTCCTGGAACTTCTGATGCCAGTCAACAAACACCTGAGACACAAGGACAACCACACTCATGTCAGGTATATAATAAATGTTTAGATCTAATATAATCATGCTGGAAGGAAAACAATGCTAGTTTTGACAAGCACACTCCTAACTTCCATTTAATTCAGACCTGTTCAGCCAGTGCTTCCATCGGGGTGATGTAGACACAGCGACCTTCTGCATTGTGCAGCAACATTCTCAGAATGGCAAACTCAGCACAGATGGTCTTTCCACTGCCGGTGGGAGCTCCCACAAAAACGTTATCATCACTGTTGTACACAGCGTTGAAGACTGTGGGAATAAAAGTAAAACAACTGAGTGAAGAAAATTTTGTGAAAACCACAGCACTGTTAACTAAAAGTGGAAAACTCCGCGGGAAAGGCATCTTTCAAATGATGACAGAAATGCATTAAGGAGTACAGTATGTAGCCTGTACCTTGTGTCTGAATGGGATTGAAAAAGGGGAACTTGTTCTGGTAGAGAGCCTCAAAAGCAGAGTTCCTGAGGGCAGTGACAGGCAGAGGCTGCAGGTCCAGCAACTCAGTGGGTGGAGGGTACTTCTCTGGTAGGATAAGGTGACGGAAGGATACTGGGAGCTGAGTCTCACAGGCTGGTGGGGAAAAAAAACAAAACAAATTAAAACAAAACAACAACAAAAAAAAAAAACAGTTACTTGAAATGCTTATATGATCGTGATGTGTATCTATAACACTTTTTAATCAAAATACTTACAGAGCCAGCGGTCTGAGACCACACGAATGAAGTACTGCGGTGGAAGAGGCTCGAACACTGGGACAAAGAAAGTCACAAGGTGCTCATCCTGGGCGTACTTTGCTTTGAGGAGGAAGTACTCGTGGTGGAGGATGACCTCACTGTCCACGTCCTCAACCAGGATCCAGAAAGCCTCAGATGATCCATGAATCTAAACAGGAAAACGAAATTTAGTCAGGAGTATAAGAAAAGACCGTTCATTATCTTCTCTGGGCTGATTATTTTTTTCTGGGAGTGGGAGTGCAGTCAAAATACTGGGACCAATAGCCCGATTACCCCCTAAGACAACGGTAGGGGAAATAACTGATTAGCAGCGCATTACGGATCTAACTACTGACCTTGTCATCCCACTGGAAGTCAGGTGTGATGGTAAGCTCCACTTTGAGTGTGGAGCGAGTGATGGGCTGCACATGGACAGCCAAATCCAGTTTGGGGAACTGGTGGACATATTTGTGAATGGTCTTCCCCATCTTTGGCATTCGGATCAGTTCACCTAGAAATCAAACATGCAAGAGGCTTTTAATTACTCTCTAGGCTGAGGAGGAAGTCCAGAGACCATAACGCAGAAGAAGGAAACTCACCAATCTCATTGTGGTTGAGGTCGTAGAGTCGCTCAAATGGGAAGTTTTTCTTCTCGATCTTCTTGATCACTTCCTCTGGTAGCTTCCTGAACTGACGCAGAGGAGACATTGACTGCCACCTGTGCAGAGGACAGAATATCAGTTGCCTGCTGCCTTCACCAAGTAAAGCCAGTGTTAATCTGGGAGAGAAGAAAGGGCTTACATTCTCTTGTCAATCATCTTGCAGAGATTCAAGGTCTTGTCTGTGAGCTGAGCCCAGCCTCTGTTTAGCACAATCTCAAATATGGCCCTCATTAACCGCCCAGCACTCTGCAGGAAGAAAAATAATACAATAAATTATAACTTCATTTTCCTTTTACAGAAAACCAAAATCAAACGTATGCAAGCAAATATCTATGAATTACATCAAGCTAGGGACTTTTCCTTCAAGCTGAAATAAAAAAAAAAAACTATTTAAAAAAAAAAAAAAGGATATAGGGAAACATACAAAAGTAAATCAGTGATGAAAGTACGTTTTTCTGTACCTGTGTAACATACACCATGTCTGCCATGAGAGCAAAGCCTTCCAGCTTCAGTTGAGAGATGTATGCCTGGAGCAGCACATTGATCTGAAATGAAAACACAAAGTACAGGAAGTATTATTTACTGCAATTTACAAATCATTCCAAATGATAAGCAACCTTTCCCTTTAAAAAGACACACCGTGCCTCATCTGGAATCTAAAATCAAGCACATAATTTTTTTTGTCTTTCATTAACACCATCACTAGTTGTGTTTACCTTTGCACTGGGCTCCTCAATGCTTTCCTTCACAGGGATAGGAACTCTTTCCAGTAGCTTCTGAAGCTCCAGTTTCTCCTCCTAAAAGATAAAGCTGTATGTTACTCTTCTTTATTTGAGATATAACATTTAAACCATCAGGGCTGTGTGGGGTCAGCACACCTCTCTCACTGTGATGTTCCTGAACTCAGAGGAAAGTGAAAACACTCGGAAGAGTTCGATCTCACTGAGCGTGGGTTTCAGCAGCTGGTTGTAGGTTTGGATTGAGTCGTGGGTGATATAGAAGTGACTGGCAATGCGTCCCAGGTCTGTAACCTTTGAGTGAAGAGGCAACAAAAAAGTGAAGCTTCTAATCAGTACATCCAATCCCAATCAAATCAAAGAATAAAACGACAAGCACTCATCTGTGACGTGCATACCTGGAAGCTGCCGGTCCTCTTGTCATATTTGATGAGGCTGTTCTTGTCCAGGATGCTGGCTGCCGTGTGCACCAAGTCCATCCTGCGCCTCTCCAGCAGGGGGTCTGAACTCCGGTCGTCATGAGAAACACCATACAGGGTGGGGTTGCGGAGCATGCGCACATACAGGTAGGTGTAGCCAAGCCAGTTTACAGCATCCTAATGACAAATTTGAGAAATTGAATTGAAATGTAAAAGGAATGGGGAAATTTGATCCTTCTGCCTTTAACAGTTGCATACATTTGGGTCACTAACCTTTACATTCTGCACATTTCCCAGTACTATCTCTGCATTGAGCATGTCAGACAGCTTGCCCACCATCTGACTCTCAATGGGTAGCTGCTGGTTCAGCAGGGACAGATAATACTGCAGCTCTCCGTGAGATGTGATCAGGATTCCCTCTCCTTTAGTGTCATACTGAGGACGGCCGGCTCGACCAAGCATCTGGAATCAAAGACAATTTCGATAAATAGAGTTAGTGAAGCTACAAACTAAATCAGACCTTAACTGTAGTTTAGTAACAATCAGGGATGGACTGACCTGTAAAATGTCCAGGGCACCCAGTTCAGTCCATCTGCCCTTCTCTGGGCTGTATACTTGGGTTCCTTTGATGATGACAGTATGTGCTGGCAGATTAACACCCCAAGCCAAGGTAGCTGTAGACACCAGGACTTGGATGTGTCGATCGGCAAACAAATCCTCCACCAGTGTTCGGTCGACTCTGGTCATACCAGCGTGGTGGATCGCAAAGCCATATGGGAGCAAATCCTTCAGCTCCAGGTTCTGCAAAAGAAAGTTAAATTTAACACTTGCATCCAGCATTTAACACACAGAGTAAAAAAAAAAAATAAATAAAGTTTCAGGTTAATGACATTAGCTCACCTTGCACTGCTCTGCTTCAGTTCTCAACACTTCAGTAGATGCAGAACCCTCTCTGAGGAAAAGACCCAGAGTGTCCTTCTCCAGGCACATGTCCCTTATGGCCCTGGCAGTCTTCCCTGTCTCCTTCCTGGAATGGACAAACACTAGCACCTGTTGTGGAAAAAAAATGAATGCTTTCAGATTTGGTAACGCACTGTTATCGATGTTGTAGAGCAACAACACTGAAGTTACAAGTTACATTCTAAAGCTGTCTCAGACCAGAGTTTCAGCCCCATTTCAGAAATAGCCCAAGTTGGTACTAAAACACCTGGAAACATATGAGCATTCACACACTGGGCATGCTTGTACTGGTGCAAACTGGTAGCAAAGTAAAATACTGCAGAGGAAGAACAGCAAGGTAACAGCTGCAGGCTCTAATACTGGAGGTCTGTGTGTACACAGGGGTGACAGGAAGCTCAGGTTTAGACGGGCCTCGACGCGCCTGCTGTGGGAGCCGCAGAGGAGGGCAACAAAGAACAGAGACCTGCAGGTTTATCTATAGAAACCTGGACAGTTACTTTGTCTAGATATTTTGTTGAGCAGAGGCTCTTTCTTTCATCTTGACCTGAACAGTGAGTGAGTTTTAGCTTTTTACGGCAGGACAAAAGTGCACAGCTGTAAAGAAAAGAGTGTGGGATGGAATTATAACAAGGCCCAACAAGCACACAGCAACAACAATGAATGCAGCACAATACATATTTTATCTCAAATCTTGTTTTTCCATTGAAAGGCAAAATCATAGTTGCAAATAAATTTTCAGTTTAACGGAAAACCAAGAATGGGAGTTGTTTCTCTCTTCCAGAAAAGTATCACATGATATGGACAGGACCAATCAGGGAACTGCACAGTGTGACTGACAAGACCCTGTCAGGAAGGGTGTCCCAGTTTTCAAAAATCTCACTTTGTGCTTATCCAGCAAAAATAAATAAATACAAAAAGAGGTTTCTAATTAAAAGTGGGTCAGGGTTTCTCTTACAGTAGCAGCAGTTATGCAACTTAAAACAAAAACATATTAGCCCTTTTCCACTAGTACCTACTCGGCTCAGCTTGGCTTTAGGGGTTTTTCATTAGGTGGTAGTACCTGGTACCAGGTACTTTTTTAGTACCTGCTTGGCTGGGATTCCAAGCGAGCTGAGGCGATCCTAAAATGTGACGTCAACGGACTGCAGGTCACTGATTGGCCAGGGAGGGAAGTCACTCGATGAGTCATTAGAGCGACTCCTTCACGATTCAAACTCGCCACTTCTGAAACCCCGCAACAAAGGAAATGGCTACACACAAACAACGCCGTGTTTCATCTCGCCGCCCGCAGCCTTCTCTGGCTCTCTTCTTTTACCCTGAGTCTGACAAAAAGCCATCGACTGAGCCGCAGGTATACCATCGCCTCGATGTCCTCCACTGTTGTGTGTTTGTGTCGCATGTAAATGACTTTCGGGACGCTTTAACAACCCCACCCACACTGATGTGGTACTCAATTGTAATGGAAAACCACCGAAACCGAGGCGAGTTGAGTCGTGCCGAGTATGTACTAGTGGAAAAGAGGCATATTTGAGCAGATGCAGCTTAGATAATTGTAGGCTAATTTAGGTCATTAAATTATGTCACTTTGGAAGAACAAGCTAAATGGGACTCACCTGGTTCTTTCCAGCATGCTCCATTATCTTTTCATAGACAATCTCATTCATGATCTGGAAACGCTTGATGGCCTTCTTCTCTGTGATACCAACATAAGTCTGCTCCAGGGGCACGGGACGGAAACTACAGAGAAAAGCAGTACAGTAATCAGACATGGTTATGCAAAAATAACAAACAAGACCAAACAGCTGTTTATGAAAGCATCATAAACACAGAATTATTTTTGTGTTAGCTTTATGGACAAACAGCACACCTGTTGTCAAAGTAGAAGAGCCCTTTGGCAGGATCGACACGCAGGCAGGTAGCCACATCTTCGTAGTTTGGCAGTGTGGCGCTGAGGCCCAGCAGACGCACATCCTCCTGGGTCAGCTCCACATTGCGGATGGTCCTCGCCACCAGAGATTCCAGCACAGGTCCACGGTCATCGTGCAGCAGATGGATTTCATCCTGAGCAACACATTAAATTATTCATCATTCAATTGTCACATTTGCTCTTTGTTTTTAATGACAGAACACTTCAACACATTCTCAGCACTTACTATGATAATGAGGCGCACTAGCTGGGTGTAGGTACGTTCTCCACCTTTACGAGTGATGATGTCCCATTTCTCCGGGGTGCAGACAATGATCTGAGTGGCGTTGATCTCCTCTTTACAGAGCTGGTGGTCTCCCGTCAGCTCGGACACTATGATGCCATAACTTGCCAAACGCTAGGAAAAGAAGGAAAAAAAAAAAGTTTTTACTTACAGATTTGTGCTCCCTCATGATTGTAAAGTACGTAAACAAAGCTGTGCAGTAGAGACGAGGCTCACCTTACTAAAACTTCCCACCATCTCCTGTACTAGTGAGCGCATGGGTGCTATGTAGATAATTTTGAAGTCATCCACATTAATTGTTCCATCCAGGTTTATGTGCTTTCCAATTTCTCTCAGCATCGCCATCAGGGCAACGTTGGTCTTACCAGCTCCCTGTGCGCACAAAAAACAACAAAATCATAAGAGAAAATACACTTGGGGAAAACTGCCTAAAACGCTTTTGGCTTTAACAAAGTTTGCTCACCGTTGGTGCGCACACTAGCAGGTTCTCATCTGTCTCCATGGTGGTCTTGAACAGCTTGCTCTGAATGCGATTCAGGGTTTTGAAGCCTTCAAATCCAGCCTGGGCATACTTGGGCAACTTCTCAATGGCAACAAGCACCTGATGAAACAATAATAGTGCTGAGTGTAGGACCTGAACACATTTATATGCTGCTTATTACTGAATATTTTCCTTAGTTGTTGCACAGTTGGGCAATTAAAAGATTTCCATAATGACACACAACCAACAAACCTCATCTTCACCAAAGGGTTTAGGTTTGAGGGCAGGTACATGGACTTCTTCATAGCCTTTGCGCTGTTTGCGAAAAGAGCCGTCTGGCAGCTGGCAACGCTTGTTGGCCATGAAATGGCTCCCCTGACTGAAAGTCAGGTCATCAAGGTCTAGCAACTGTCGAGGGGCCACAGACTGTCGGACAGAAAAGATAAAGAGTTTAGTGCTCGCAACTATACTTTTTCAATATTCCTACGCAGTTTAAAACTGTCTAAAAGAAAATTAACAACAAGTAGTTTTTCTGACAGGATGACATGTAGTTAATTAACAGTGTTGTACACCTCTCCGTGGTCAATGTCCATTGCTTCCAAGTCGTCGACACGAGACTTCCTCACCCTCTCCCTGCGCGATCGCTCTTCCTAAAGGACATTACAATAATAATGTCATAAACTGAGCCTCACAAAGAGTTCACGTAATCTCAAAAACAATCCTTCTTACTCGAATTATATCCTCCTTCTCTGTCTCTTGCAGCTGGTAGAGAATCTTTGACAGCTCCTGATCAGACTCCATCTTTCCTATGATCCGCTCCTTTTCCGCCTCACTCTGAGCACTTGCCAGCATGGTACAATACTGAACTGTGTGTCAAGGGCGAAGAGAATGAAATCAGTACCTTCTCAAAGGCAATAGATCTGTAACAGTTTCACTCTACAAGGCAGACTTACTCATGCGACGATGCTGACGCAGGATTTTAATGAAATCAAAGGTGTTGAAGCCGAGCAGCAACACCAGCTGGTTCTCACATTCTCTGTCGTCGCTGGCAGTCTGTGAAATCACAGAGACGAGGGATGTCAAGGAGTCTGACAAATACACATTTATCTGCTCTAAACAAACATAAAAGCACAGGCGACGTAACAAACGTACCTTGAGGATTTCTAAGACCTCATCAGCCTTTTTTTGTGAGACAATGGCATCATCGTAGAACCGGCTGAGCTGACGTTGGAGCCAAAAAGCATCGATGTCTCGAGGATGTAAATCTTTTTTCTTCACTGTCATCACATCGCCAGTGCCACCGAGCTAAGTGAAAGGTAATTTATTAGTCACTGTGTAGCACGGTTGCAATAATTCACAAAGATGATACAAGACAATGGGCTTAATATAGTAATGTTATAAATGTAAACTTACATTAGCTGAAAGAGTGGAATCTATAGCTGCCTCCACCCCTTCACTGTCTTCATCAGAGTGTTCATCTCGTACCTCGCCGTACTGGTCTTCATCAACTTCCTATATATTAACACAAAAAAGTAAAGTCAATGACAAAACCTCAAATCAATCAATGTGTTCAACTACAAATCTTAAAAGCTGCAAACCTCACCTCCTCATCAGATTCAAACTGGACATTGACACCATACGTCTCATCAATGTTGTCATCTGTGGATAGAAGATATAATGCACAATGAATATTTTTTAGGGAAAACTGATGAGTACTGTACATTTTTCATTCCACAGTTAATCTGAATGTGCTTACCCATATTCTGTAAGTCCTTGTCCCCCCCATAGTCTGTGATCTTTTTGCCCAGATTGACTAACACATGGTAGCGCGTGTCATCAGCTGGTCCAAGAAGCTGCTCTACTTCCCGTCGCCTCTCTTTGTCCCTCATTTTGTCATTCTTGAGCACTGCCAGAACTTCGTCAGCTGCTCCACAGAGAATGTCACGCGGCTGTAGAAACATAATGAGATAATCAGTGAAATGTCACATCAGATGTGACAGAAACAGAAGCAGAACATTTAAAGAAAGCAGCTGTTGTGGCGTTCACTGACCTGATCTCCCAAAGCAGCGTGGATGAAGCTCAGTAACACTTCATAGGTTTCTCTGGTTTCTTTGGTTTTTGGTTTGTAGACAATGCCTACCATCTCATCAATGCCTTCGGACAGAAGGGTAAAGCCCTTCATTTTGTTAATATCGTGCCTGTCCTCATCTCTTTTTCTTCTCCTGTATAAAGAGGAAAAAAAAAGATGATAAACAAAAACAGATCATATGTTAAATGTAGAGCCATGTGTGGCAAACATCTTCCAAGGCATTTCACAGATTTTTGCATTTCCCTTTTTCCTGAGAATCGCCTTGAAGAGATATCAAACTTGACAGCTAACTGATCAAAATATTTTTTTCCCCAACTTTTATTTTCATTTTTTTTAAAAATTAAGTTATCATGTGTGATGCAAGTGATTTATAATGCTGGATTATTTTGACCCTTTTTTAACCAACCAGAAAGATGTTTGCCAGTCATGTCAACAAATGTCAGCTGAGTTTGAAAATGATTATTTTTCAAAAACAATGTTAAATTCCCACTACATTGACATGATATGATGTAAATGAAAAACAGTGATGCGAATAACTTTAAAGGTCATAAATTTTAATTATGGTGAGACTGTGGTGGAAAGACAAACTGAAAACATTTGAATATCCTCACTGGCCACTTTATTAGTTACAGTTTGGACCCCCTTTTGCCTTCAGAACTGCCTTAATTCTTCGTGCTATAGATTCAACAAGGTGCTGGAAACATTCCTCGGAGCCTTTGGTCCATATTTACATGACAGCATCACACAGTTGCTGTCATGTAAATATGTGGTGTCCCAGGAAAGTGTCGCCCACACCATTACACCACCAGCAGTCTGAACCACTGATACAAGGCAGGATGGAGCGTTTAAGGCGTTTATGCTGTTTAAACCAAACTTGGACTCCAAGATCTGAATGTCGCGGTTCAAACTGCTTATTGCTTTAACGTGACACAGACTATAAGTGTAGCTGTCTGCACTGACTTTTCTCGTCTCTCCTCCAGCCTCTGAGGTTTGGTCCTCTGGGCCTTGTCACCCATCTTGGTCCCCTCCAGCTTCCCGACCAAGGACAGCACCTCTCCGGTGGGCTCATCTCTCCGGGTGCGGTCGATCAGAGAGCGATCGGCTTGTAGCACCAAGTTTGAGTTCTAACAGTTGAACACAAAAACAACGTGATGACGAGTCAGGGCTAAAATAGCTGCTAGTTAGCAGGATGGCTGGCTGAACAAGGAGAAACATGAATTAAACACAGTAAACACTCAGCAGCTTTCCCCAGTAACTTCACACAGTATTAATCACCGCCTCCGCACATGCTTCGCGTCTCTCTCTAAACACACTCACCGCTTTGTACTCGTACTGCAGGCTTCGAGCAGTAACGTCCGCCATGGTGCTGGTTTTCCTTCAGGTTTTAGCGCACTTTGTGAAAACGTGTCGCTGACTGTAAAAATCCACAGAGTCGACTTCACTCTGCCTGCTTAAAGAAACGCTGTAAACATCGGCGCACTGCTTACACTTGTAGCATGAGCCGATTTTCGAAATGTCCGAGTTTCGTAGAAGAAAACGCGTTTCCCTTACGTTACAATAGCGCCGCTAACACGAGCGCACAACAAGCCGCGCTTTTCCTCTTCCGCTGTCAAAGGTTGGAGCAGGAAGAGCGAGGAAAAGGAGCAGCGCCCCCTACAGGCTGGGCTCATTTCATCTCAAAATCTTATTATTCAAATGTTGTCATGGTTATATATTATAATGTCTATGATGCTTACATAATGTAAAATCTGAATAACAGAACAAGAACAACAAAACTCTCCATCCTATAGTCTCTTCAGTGCTCACACATAGTATAACAGCAGTTATTTAGTGTTAATACTATTAATAATAATAATAATACCACTACTACTACTATCACTACTAAAATTACTACTACTAATATTATTATTACTGTTACTGTCTTATCAGATACAGTATGCTGATGTACCATAGTAGACACTTTCACCATGTACCATATGTTACACAGTGTGGTACTACTGAATGTAATACCATCGATAAATACCATACTACCGTTTGTTTTGCATAAAGTGATCTAAAGATGCACTGATATATCGGCCAAACTTTGCTAATCTGCAAATGAGATGACACTTTTCTGTGGCAGTGGCTGATGTTCATTTGTTTGGTTACATCGGTTTGGCAATGGCTAAATGTTCAATGACAGTGTGACAAGGAACTGTCAGACTTTTAAACTGGCACAAAAGTGAGATAAAGAAATAAAAAAAAATATTAAGATTGTATTTTATACTGTATTTCATTTTGATCTCTGTAGCTACTTTGAGCTACTCCCTTATTTACAAGGGGTCGCCACAGTGGGTAGCTATGCATATTGGGGCCGTCTACCAGTCAGAGGGTCGGTGGTTCGATTTCCAGCCATAGAAGTATCCTTGGCCAACATACTGAACCCTGATGCATCCATGTGTGTTAGACAAGCTGCTTTGGTATAGAAAAAAAGCAGTTGTATGAATGTGTGTGATTGGGTGAATGAGGCTTGTAGCCTGAGCTTTAAGCGCGTAGTTAGAGTAGAAAAGCACTATATAAGCACCAGTCCATGTTTGATTTGGCAGATTTTCATGTCAGATGCCCTTCCTGACACAATCCCAAAGGGATTTGTGTCTCCTCCAGTCTCAAACCAGGGACCTTTTGCTTGTTAGGTGAATGTGTAAACCACTACACTTTGTATACCATACATATAAGAAACGTAAATAGTCAAGTAGAAAATATTTTATGCATCCATAAAGCAAAATGTTGTGAGGCAAACAAAAATGCTGCAAGTGAAGTTTTGTTTTGATTGAAAATAAGATTGACAAATGCACAACATGGCCAAACAAATATACTTGGATAAACAAATCACAACTCTGTATCCATGCCTAACGTGGAAAATCTGTAAATAATACCTTCAAATTGGGTTTTACATCATAGATTATCACAGACACAAACTTGAAAAAAAAATTTAAAAATCAAAGCAATTGAGGCTGATGCTTTCTATTTGGTTATATAATATGGGCCAAGCCGGTTGCCCATATATTTAATCTTTACTCTTAAACCCCTTTAAACAGCACCAAGTCTGGAGCAGGAGCAGGTTAGGTTCAGAGTTTTGGTTTGGAAGTTTAGGAGCGTATTTACAGCACATTTAAAGCACAATATAGATTCTCTGCTGGGGGAATACGTTTTATATGTGCAACTTGTTAAGTTGTATCTTACTAAAACCACTGAATGAAGCGCAAACTGTGAGATGCATTGTCACGGGAATGTGCATGTATTAATTTGGTGATTTAAAAAATGTTGTTATACTTCATTCTAATCTGCTGCTAAGTCTCATTTACACTCCTAGAACTGTAACTACTAGAACACAGGACACCCACCAAGAATACCTGTTCAATCAAATTAAAACAGGGATGTCAAACACATTTTACATTGTGGGCCACATACAGCCTACTTTGATCTTAAGTGGACCGGACCAGTGAAACTTCCCTTTATGTCAATGTAAAGAAGTTTAATTACACAATTGACCCCTTATGTCTTAATGTAAGAAAAATAAGTGCAATTTCAACATGAGGCTGCATGTAGTAAATGAAAGAAATCTGTCAGCACGATGCTTTGGGCTTCAATTGTAAGAAATAAATGTGTGAAGTTGCAGAGAAAGTTCTGTAATTATAAAGCAGAAAGTTTATTACTTCACAGAAAATGTTTTTTGTTTTTTAAACCATACAATATACAGTGAAAAAACAGGAATTTCTCTGTCATTTATTACTTATTTATTACTTAATTACTGTGGTGCAGAACGAATGGCTATGGGGATACTCTTTATCAGTAGGAAAAGTTGTAAAACTTATGAAAACACAGTTAAAAGTCCAATATTTATGTCCTCTCTCACATTTTCCAAAGCCGTCCAGTGGGCTGGATTGGAGTCTTTGGGGGGCTGATTTTTGGCCCCAGGCCTTATGTTTGACATCCCTGGGCTAAAATAACTGCTAGTTAGCAGGAGGGCTAGCTAAACGGGGAGAAATATAAATTAACCACAGTAAACACACATACATTATAGTCAATCCAGTCCTTTTTTTGGCCACTTAAAATATCTTGATATAACTGTGATGTTATATTTGTTGCAATTTCTGCTGACTTCTTGGCCAGATCTCTCTTGAAAAAGACATTTCTATTGTCAGTGACACTGTTTACCTGTATAAATAAAACAAAACAAAACATTGTCACTCACTGAACACTGATGAAAGCTTTTCTTTACAAAAAAGTTTTAAGAAGAGATTTAAAAGACAATAAAGAAATTGTAATTCTGATCTCAGTGGGCAGACTATTCCACATTTTTGGAGCACTGACAGGACACAAAGCCCACTGAGCTTTGTTTACTAGAGACTTCGAGTAACCAGCAGAGCCCCCAATGCCAAGCCCAAGCACATAAGGGTTTAACAAGTCCTCAAGGTAGTCTGCTATTTGGTGATTTAAAGTTACAGTGTGTAATATTTTCACCACTAGATGTCAGTAGATTGCAGATTGCAGTCAACTGAGTTCTGTTTTCTTATCCCTTCCAATTCAAGGGCATAATCCTAGCTAAAGTGGCCGCTGTAGGACAAACATGTTTTAGTCAGCCAAGAGAGATCAAATACATTAAATTTAGACTGTATCCCATAACAGGGATCTGCCCTGGAGTTTCCCCCTATCAGTGGAAGGCTTTCAGTCCACTGTTTACGTCAGCTGTCAATACCGGGGGAGAAGTGTCCTAGTCTACTTTGGAAGAGGCTGTAAAACTTTGTGAAAGGAGTCCGATAAGGATCAATTAGTCAGTGAAGCTCATTTCTGACTGATGACAGCGATACTGAGGTGAGTTGTTGAGGATATGCTGAACTTTTCTTTCGGTAAGTGCTGCTGTTTTTACTGCTGTTAGCCATTGTCAGTGAAACTTTCTTCGAAGTGGACATACCTGTTGGACTCTGACATGTAGTGAATAAACTCTCATACGATGTGAGAATGTAATCAAACTGTTTTTCAGAGGGAAAGTGTGATTTTTAGGACACTCAAACCTAACATTAGCTGGTATAATTTTAGTTTATAACCAGCTGTTGTTGTTTAGCTGGCTCTTGTCAGCTGTCCAGAGACTGGGGGGTCACATGTCTAATCTGCTGACAATAAGTAATTGTGACAATACTGGGAATAAATAAGTATGTTTATGCATGTTTTCATGTGTTAGAGCCCTGACTTCAGTTCAGGAGATGAGACTTGAGGTGAGGAGGAAGAGGATTACATTTTATTAAGTGAAATAAGTATTTGATTGCCAAGCAAAAAATGACAATACTTTATTAATCCCAGAGGAAATTATGTGGCCACAGTTGCTCCAAGACAGCAAGAACAGTAATTAACTAGTTTAAATACCAAGATTAAATAATACAATATGTTACAAAATATTACAAATAGCTCTAATAATAAAAATAACTCTAATATATAAATATCCCAATATATTACACATATGCACATATGAATATAGATAGTTGAATTGAGGTGCCCCTCTTATCATACTGCCTTTATTATATTAAGATTATATTATATTAAGTACTTGCTGGAGAAACCATTGTTGACAAGCACAGCAGTAAGACGTTTCTTGTAGTTGGTCACCAGGTTTGCACACATCTCAGGAGGAATTTTGGCCCACTCCTCTTTACAGAAACTCTCTAAATCCTTCAGGTTTCTTGG
>VUQS01034043.1:0-18778 GCA_015108495.1 Heterochromis multidens
CCAGGAAAAGGCTTGGGCACAGCATTGGAAACAACTCCTTCCTGAGTCAGTAGTGCATAAACATTCTCACAGACTCCCACATACATAAATGCACACAGCTGTAGCATGGTGCTTCAGATGAGCAGGAATATGGCTCGCCCTACCTGTTCAGCTTGCCAAGGCCAGACTGGAAAAATGCTGTGCGTCACGCACAGTTCAAGTCTTTTCAATTTCCTCTCATGAAGGTTGTTTGGCTCTAAATCTAATGTACAACACAAAATTCATCTTAAGCTACTTTGTGCAACATGAATGTCAGTCTGGGCAGCATAGGTTTAATTTAAGTTCAACACATCATTTTACTTTCTGCCCTTTTTCAGGTTTATACATTTTTGAGACACAGGTTGAGCCTGGGATGTAATAAAATGCTGATGTCACCTGTGTCTCCCCATTACCAAAAGGTTCACTTTGGCATTGGTATTTTGATGCAATGTTGGCAGTGTAGCCGCTGAAAACTACTTGGTTAGATTTAAGCATGCACATCTCCTTGGTTAGGTTCAGGCACTGGAAATTACATGGTTAAGTTAAGTAAAACATTGTGATTTGGAGTAAAATACGACCTTTCACAACCTTTTAGTAACCCTAAACATTGAAAAATTATGAGTTGTAAGTGACAGACCTCTTTCCCTATTCCCATAACCCAATGTGCCAAAACACAGATGCCAAAGGACACCTTGTGCATAAAAGCCACCCCAGCGGCTTTCCCTGAATAGCTTTAATTAATGCCGGGAAAGAGTATACTGATTGAGCTGTTGCACAAGGAAAAGTACAGGAAATGAGATGAATATGGTTATGTTGAACAATGTGCTCAATCCACTGACTGTTATTGCTCCATATTGTTCATGTCTTATAACTCATAAGAGTATTGGTGATGCATTATTTTTATTGTATCGTAGCTGTTATTCTAGGGTTGGATATTTAAAAAAGTGTACTGTCACTGTTTTATCGATTGCCCCTGTTGTTCCCCTATATAATCTGGTATGTTTAGAGTAGCTGCCTGAGACGTGTAATGCTATCATGAAATCTGGTCTATTCAAGGAAGTGAAAGGGCAGGGCTCACTTACTGTTTCCTTGTAGTAAGAACATTTGTTTCATTTTTTTTCCACAGATCAGTGCCACTTCTATAATCTCAGCCCATAGTGTATTTACAAATTTTACAGTACAGTATAAAAATATTCTCCTGTGTATGCAGACTTGGAATTCTTTCAGAAAGTTTTGTGTTTGGAAGATGTAAAATTTTCAGAAGGTTTAATATGGATGCGGTCTCACTGACATTAAGTACTGAGGTTTTTATGGACTTTCTGCACATCCTAGGTACATTGTGTTTAAGACTTGTTTCAAACATTTATCAGGTTGTGATGTTTTGTGGAAAAATCAATTAATGTACTGACATGAAGCAGGCATTTAACTTTGTTTATGACTTTCTCAGAAAGCTAGCTGTGAATGGCAGACAAAAGAGAAAATCTTCTCACCTGGAAAGATTAGTCTTTGATCACATGCAAATGTAAAATTTTGTGAATGCGTGTACTGCAAGCACAATTCCCCATATCATGACTTTAGAAGGAAAAATGCATTAGAGTTAAGTTCTTTCAACAGCATCAACACCATTAATAAAACCACATAAAAATAGCAGAACGTGTTACTAAAAATTTATAATAACTGTCTCTTTAAAATTGTGCACAATTTATCAGGATTAGGTTAAGATGTGTTTTAGAAATTGTAAATGAAATGTTGGATTGTTTTTAATATATTTTCACCATCTTTTAAATTTTTGAATTTTTCCTTTCCACTTTTATATATTCATCAAATATCTCACTACCAATAAAAAAGGACAAAACACAAGACAGAACAAGTCATTCACTAACACTGTTGGTCAACATAAAAAATAATCTCAGCCTTGCTTTCCTGGAAGTCAATTATATTTTAAATGCTTTCCACAGAAAGTAGGCCTTAACCCCCTGATAGAGCACAAACATCATGTCATCATGTTTTTGCTGAGTTCACTCTCATTAGTATTGATTTACGGATTATTGCACCTTAAAACTGGCACTAGCCCTCTTGCCATATTTTATTTTCCACACCTCAACCAGCTATACTGACAAAGAAGAACAAAACACAACATTGTATCAGAGATGACCTAGACACGTTAGACAAGTTCAAACAATAGCTGTAACAACACTGGCAAAGTCACGTTCACGCTCCAGGAACAAATCTGTACTTATAAGGAGATCCTTCAACACTCTTTGTACGTGTTGGGTTGTGTGTGTGTGTGTGTGTCTGTGTGTGTGTGTGTGTGTGTGTGTGTGTGTGTGTTGAATTCACAGTTTTATCCATCAATTAATCTGCTTTGCATGGTTAATTTACGTCCCTTTGTGCTCACAACACCTGTTCTGGGATGTGTGCAAGAGGTCAAAGGCAGAATACAAATCATTCACATGTAACAACATGATTAAACCACACACTCTGTGTTCTAGAGAAATTCAGACCTTGGTCTGCATACACATCTAAACACCTCAATTTCTCATTTCTGGTACTTTTATTTTATAACCTTGAAAACATGGCAAGCAGCAAAGAAGGATTTCAAAGATTCAAAAGTACATGTACTCCAATTTATCAATATACATGAAGTGTGACAAAAAATGTTCTGTGGAACATTTCAATAAAAATTAAAACATTGTACAGTTTAAGATCATTCAGGATCATCCTCTTGTGTATGTGTGAATACCTACAAGCAAAATAAATGAACTGATTTACAGAGAGGTACCGCTAGCAAGTGGCGCAGACACTGGTGCTACCAAAACACTACATTTTCAATGCTCTGTGTGCTTGCACAGCACATGCCACAGTTTGGGTTGTTGCACCTGAATATCCTCCCTCTTATACCTCACAACAGTAGAACCTCACGTTGACAGTCTTGAATGAATTCACACTGCGCAACATTATGAATGTTGAAAATAACCAGCATGCCCCTGGTCCCAGTCCAGACCAGAAGTGCTGTTTTCGGGCTTGAAAATGGAACTGAAAACTGCTGAAAACTCGTATCCACAGACCCAGCACTCAGAACTAATTGTGACACCAGTGTTTCCTTTGCATGAAAAGTCAGGTCAGTTTGAAAATAAAGTTGATGTTTATTGTCTGTTTAAGTTTGAGGTCCACACAGTGTCAGTGGTCATAATGGAACTCAAAATAACATTGTTGTTATCTAGGCATGCATGAGAAGATGAAAATGCACTGGAAATCAGACAAATTTTATTGCAGTGCATTCATAGCATTTGCCATGAAAAAAAGGAAATGTGTAATTTGTAAAATATATTGGTATCACCAAGAGTTTCATAAAAAATCATCATTGTAGAAATGAGAAATGTGTTTAAACAATTTTATCCACCATGACATTCACAAGTGTGCTAATTAAATATTAAATTAAATGTTAACTCTGGCAGTCCGCCCACTGGGAAAGAAATAATTTTCTAATAATCTTCTAATGTAACTTAGAGATTCTGGTGGTTCTGAGATAAAAGTTATGTGACACTGGGGTACAGTCTCAGACTTTGATTTGTTCCAAAGACATTCTGTTTCTTTTTGCTTTCCCCCTTATGTGAAGTGGCTGTGTGGGTGTTTTTCGCAGCCTTTTGGCTGGTTCCCTGCCAATGACCGTACTTTGAACCAGCAGCAGCTGGGGTGTGAGCACAGCCAAAGATAGATGATTAGCCATAGCAGGGAAGCAGAGACCAGCCTCTCTCTCTCTCTCTCTCTGTTTGTTTCCGTCTGTCTATCACCCCTCACCCTTCCCCCCGTGCCTTTTCTTTTATCGTCTTCCCGTGTTACTTTAATAACACTGAAACTCTTCCAAAGAAAAGGTGACTGCCTTCCTCCTTCCAGCACGTTTATGGCTCCCAGGACCCAAGACCTGTGATGCTGCTTTGCCAAGCACATTTTCTTTTGACCCAATTTTTTAGTTTTAACCCAAATCCATCCAAGACTCCAGTAAGTTGCAAACATGAAACCTTGACCATCATATGTCTCAGAATTTCCTTTGCACTTTGTGGTTTTACCCGAGTGACTCAGTGGTTCCCCAAAAACATATTTTTTCAGGAGACAGTGTGGCATACCTATACAATATGTCTTGCTGGCCTTGGTAATGTTTAGATATCCTTTGCCTCACCACTTTTTTCTTTACCCTCTTCTCCTTTCTCCTTCTTGTCAGTTTCAAGACGGTTTCTCCTTTTCCTCCTCTTCCATTTATTGAAGGTGTTATGTCATGTTTTGCCTGTTTTTGTTTTTCTTTTAAACATGCCATTGTTGTTGCTTCCCTGCATCTTGTTCTAATAATAGCTCTGGCTCTCCCCGTGAATAAAACGGTCACTAATGGACAACAGATTTCCTCTTTTCCTGCTTCCATACATCTTGCTCACTGCTTGTTTTGTGTTTTAAATCTTGCTGAGTCAGGCAGAGGGAAGAGGGTTGCAGCCATATAAAAACAGAATTTTCCATTTGTTTAAGGAGCAGTGCTATACATATTCTCAACTGGTGACTGTTTAATTTGAGATGTTACAGTGTTCCTGCTTAACTAATTATACACAGGCTATCCAGGAAGAAAAGAGGTCCCAACAGTGGATCAAAGCCCTTTTGATTGTAGTGATAAAGGGTGGAAGTAGAGGAGTGCTTTGATACTGACTGGCTTTTCCTCTCTGTTTTCAATCTTTAGTAGCTATAAGACATGCGGTTCGTTCCATTAATTTGACGGCATCATGTTCATTCGTGTCTTTGTGAGTTGCTCAGCTCACCAAGCATGACAGTTTTGGACAATGGCCTAAGCTGCAATAACATTAAAAAGAAGTTCGCCTAGTCTCACAGTCACACTTTCAGGCTGGAAAAAAAAATGTTAAGCCTACTTTTTCTGCACACTCTGGACAATCCATACAAGCATGCTTAACCCCCAAAGTCCAGTTTGTTTGACTAGTGTGATTGCTGTTTGTCGGGCCTGGGCACAGTTAAGCAAACCATCTTTGGAAAGGTGGTCCTGGGCACAGTTCAGCTGGACTAGGACTAGCAAGTGTGTGAGAGGAGCTGACATGCTGATGTGTCCTCCAATGCAGGATCATTTAAGGGCAGTGTGCGCAGGCCAGTGGAGGGGGGGGTTGTACAAGCAACCGTACCTAGTGTAAGTCTGCCCTGAACATCACGATTTTTCTATAATTCAGCATTAACACTGGGCCATAAATTTCTCTTATTCACTTTGCTCTACAATTTCACATCTCACTGATTAAAATGTCACTTAAATGTCCCCTAATCATAAAGTCTTTACCACATTAGACACAAACACAGTGATAAGTTAGATTAGAAGGATTTCGTAGTGATTCAAGTTTTTGACAAAATGTTGACAAAAGCTGCATTTTACTTTGATGTTTCCAGATGTTTAAAGGAGGTTTTTTTTGTTTTTTTTTTACATAACTCCAGCATCATATAGCCGCAGCATTCATCCAAGATTGGCCATAAAGGAAGAGTTATGTGAATTTATGGACATGGCCCAATAGCTTCATGGCCCATCAACAATAAATTATCCTGCCCTAGGCATGGGGACATGGAGATATGATCAGTCAGGATCTAAAACTAAATAGCATTGTCCACTTTTCTACAGTTCTCTTCCATTAACTTCAGTATGCTTTATTGGCATAAAGTGTTCTTGACTTGCCATTTTGCCAAAGCTTCAAATATAGTTAAAATATGGAAATATTAATTTAAAGTTTAAAAGGAAGAGTTAAAAAGAAACATCTGATCTGTATCTTTACATAGGTAAATGTATGCATTCATATAACTCCTCTATATATGCTAAAGATGCTAACCAAATATAGTCTGCATTATTAGTCATTCGTCATTTAATATACTGTACAAATTTGCATGTATGGCAAATATTGCATGTGGAACTGTGGCTCTCTCTTTCCTGCTTATTTTTGAATTCAGCTGTGATGAAAATGTAAAAGTGACCTGTCTGAATGACAGAACACTGTCACTCTATCAGAGTAATAAGGCATGCAGTTCTTTACAACCCATGTCCTAAAAGGGCTTTTAAGACTACACAGAGTGACACTGATTCTAGGCGATATACTGTAGTACAGATAATTTAGAGCAATCTGCTAATTTGAGTATTTACTTTATTTGTATTTATTTTTTGGCTTTAACCAACTGGTACTTTTTTTTAAGTGAGCTTGGTTCAACCCAGATAAATGGAAAAGAAGATATGCTTTGAAATGAACTCTGGCTTATATGAGCAAAACAAAAACAACAAAACCTCATTAACCTGACCTGAACAGCACAGTGTGGAGAGAGGTAAAATAACATAAACCACATGAGTCCCAGCCCTTACATCTCTTCCTGCATGAGCCAACTTTAGCACTCTCTATATTTTTGTTTCTGGCACTGATGTAATGCATACTTTTTTCAGAACCATCTCATTTTCAGTGCTTTGAGTATCTGGGTACGCCTCATCATGAATGTGTGCCCATCCCTCCTCACCCCTGGCAAAGGATATGAATTACTGTGTTTGTTCTCGGTGTGGAACATCTCCACCTGTAGTGGAAAAAACATTGTTTATATAGCCAAGCTTCCATTCATGACATTGTTAATGGGTTTGGGACTGGCCCAGCTCTTGTTTTGGCTGCTAGAAGCCATCTGTCAAGGGGCAGACATTTTACCTGTCAGGTTGTCAGGTCAAACTGTAAGTCTGGTACCTTAACTGGGTTTGTAGTGTGTGTGTGTGTGTCTGTGTGTGTCTGTGTGTGTGTGTGTGTGTGAGAGAGAGAGAGAGAGAGAGCGAGAGAGAGACTGGTTTTCTTGTTAACTGACTTTATAAGACAGACGCAACATTTGGTCTGACGTTTCACTCTTTGACTAACAGGAATCAATAAGTCACTCAGCCACTGTTTCTTTCTTGTTCTATGTGAGTTATTAATAAAAGGGATTTACAGGGTGCTGTGCTTGACCCACATTTTCAGCCATGGCTTGTCTCTTAGACACCCTGGCAATTTCAGCAGGCAACTTGAATCCAAGCTGCTGACCTTAGTTTTTGTGTGGTCAATACAGGTGCCACACCATTATAACTTTTTTATGCTGACTTTGGGCTTTGGTGGAAACAGAGCACCAAACTCTCATGCTTAGGGTCCAGTCATTTTAATTTTCCATGTTAAAAACCACAAATATATAGGTCTGCCTACCAGCAAAATGATGGAAATTAGTGCCCAAAAATAGAAGCACATGAATCTGGGAACAGGCATACTCAGATAATGGGGAAAAGCTGAGGCTGAAGGCCATGCTGTTGAGGTGAAGTCATAGCTGGAAAAAGAAATGATGTCCCACCCACCAACCCAGAATCTCATGGTATACCAATAATGGGTACATCTCCTCCCTAAAGGAAAACAAACATTCACTCCACTGCAGATGAGAATTATTGAAATAAGAATGTGACCCTTGTATCGATGTGTCAAAATGCCCTTGTCCCACAATGACACATTTAACTTTAGAAAGATTGCAGTTCAATTTTTATCATAAATTCAGTTATTTGAGCACTCTTGTGACATCACATGTATATTTGGAACTTGAAAATCAAACATAAACATAAAGGTGTATTTTGTGAATTTGATTTTGCAGCAGCTGAGAACACTATCTAAAGGTAAATTCTTCTGAGGGGTAGAGCAGCAAAGTTTAAGCAAACAATTTATCAGTCCACTCAGCATGCTTAGGATGAATAGCTTGCCTTTAACACCTTCATCTCTGCTAGAGTGAAATGGATAATTTTGGTAGCAAGAGGTGGAGTAGGATGGTGAGTAGATGAATGATGCTCTTGTACCACCGCCTCTGCATCAACGGTGTCTTTGACAACTGCAAGTGTTGGTTTTAAAGTCAAATATAGAAGGGGTCTGCGACGTAATGAGCTGCATTTAGAAAATGCAGTGCAAGCTTGCCACTGTGACGACAGAGTGGTATGACATCTTCAACAGCCAATCATCTTCTATGGATTTTTTTTTCCTACCCAATATAGCCAATAGTGAAGAGCCAGTAGAGAAAAAGAGGGCGAGTTTTAGCGGTTCTCACCAACAGAGTCAAATCATTTCCTGAGAAAAAAAACCTGATGGTGATGTGCCAACAAGAGAAATGCAATATTAGTACAAAATGTGATCACTGTTTTTTACAAAAGCTGCAATCTAGATTGCTTGGAGTTACAGTGAAGAACGTCAAATCTTGCTTCTAAAGTACTGTTATTCTTCACTTCCTCTTTTTCATATTATTGTTTATGACTGTCGTTGCCATAGTAACCATATGACAGTGACGTCAAGCAGAACAAACAAACAACACTGGTGCAAAAAAGGGAAATATTATAACTCCATCACTACTGGACACAGAAAACAAAACAACTCTCAGATTGAAGAGATACGTTTCACATTCAAAATAACCACTTATACAGCTGTTTGTGTCTCTTCAAGAAAGAAAGAGTAGTTTTGGGGGGTTGTTTTCACCTTGCTTTTTATAAGCCAGACAGTTCTCACCATTTTAAGAGTAATACGGAAGGGGCTGGGGGGGGGCTGTCTGGGTTTGGCTCACTTCCTGATGATGACTCAGAATAAGGGGGGTTTCCTCAGTCTGCCGCCTGAGTGTTGTTTCCCCCCTTTATGTTAATTTAACTTTTCTTCTCTCATTCTAACTAACTTTTTCATCATTACCTCCTACAGTGTCTCCTCCAGTCCTCTGTGTCTATCCCCTCTGCTTTCAGTCAGATGTAGGAGCCAACAGAGGTCTGTCCTTATAAGGTCTGTTAAGGGTTCTGGTGACTATAGGCCTACTGTTGACATGTGCAAATGTGTCCTGGCTCTCCTAGGGAGCTGAGCTGTAGGTGTTTCCCGATGCTCTGACTGACAGAGGCATGCACAAAAGGGGGTAAACAGGAAGCAGATAAAAAAGCTGCAGAGCTCCAAGGGTTGACATCATCGTCTCTTTTCCAACTCTTTTTTAAAAGGTTTGGTAATGTTTCGTCTGTTACAGCAGTCTGGAGGAAGGCGCTTGTTAAACAAAAAGTTGCCTCTCTCAGCAGGATGGGTCTGTGATTTTCAGCACAGAGTGATATTACCCTTGCTTTTTGTTCCTTCTCCTTATGTCCCCGCGTTTCTTTTTATAGCCCATAAGATTGTCATCAAAACTTTTCTAGCAGTGTTCTCGGTTCACATTACCAGGTTTTTCACTCTGGATTGGTGGGTACCATTTTTATCCTGTTTGCGAAGTTAAGATTCCTGTGATTTTCATTAGGTATTTAGTTTCTGTTACCCTGTTTGAGAAACCATAAAATGCGCCAAAGCATTAAAAATGAAACTGACTCAGCATCTGTAACAACAACAAACTGAAATCCTCTCACAAAGGTTTTACTGGTTTCAGTGATGCATATCTTCAAGTTATCGAGCTTTGTCAAGTATGTCAAAAAAAAATTAAATGTCAAAAATAGTGACCCAGTACAAGGATAATAAAGATTGTGCAATAACAAAATTTCAGGCAATAATGAGCATCGAGTCTTTGATATTTTTTTGGTCAGGTCCTCAAGGTCAAACCTGTCTCAGTTGAACCACAAGGATGTGCCTCCCATGTAATGAGCAGTTAAGTGTACATGAGCCCCTGGGAAATCAGTTGATTCCCCTTAATTATCTTTCATCTGTTCCCTCAAGGTACCATGGTGTCCAAAGTTTTAAGTGGAGAGGATGAAAGGAGGTTCTAATCTACTGTAATAAATAGAAAAACCACAGAGTATTTGACCTTCTCACAGAAGTGAGGATGACTTTATGTAAATTATATTCTCAATTATGTTTCATTTTATCTATCATTTAATTTGGATTATATAAAATGATAGAGATTTATGAATTTTAAAAGGATTCAGAAATGACGAGAGAGCGCTTGGAACAACAATGACTGCAGCACTCAAGAACACACTAGAAAACCAAACAAACAGGATAAGTCGGAAAACAGACTGGGTGGGGAAGCTGAAGAGGGCAGAGCGTAAGAACAAGAGGCCTGAATTTTTTGTCTTAGAATGGGCAATATGAAAAGAGGATGTTCAGGTCGTGTACAAAGTAAGAGAGCTGATTTCTTGCAGACTGTGACTTATAAAGAGGTGCCATTTTTTTTCTGACAAGGCATTTATATTTGCATTGTAAACTCATGCCACCCTGGGCACACTCAGTTGCCATGGAGTGGCATGGTGATATTGTTATTGGTGTTAGCAACCAGACAAGGAGTGAGCATACAACACAAGCTATGTGACTCATATAGAAAGTAACCCCCCTCCACACACACACTCCTTCCTGCCCACAGAATGTCAACAGACAGTAGAGATGACATGATCTATCCCTCCTTATACAATATTAGTGCTCACATCACAGTTTCTGTGATGACACCCCAGCCATCGTTACCTAGTAACTGCTGTAATTCATGACTGCATATGTAAATTTTCCCGCGTTCATTGAAGTGTGATGCCTGATGACTTACTTACCATTGTAAGATTTCATTATGCAATGAAGACATTTGCTTAAACCTAAGTATGCGAGGAATTTCTGGTAGTGCTCTATTATTTTTGAAGTAATCTGTGACAATAACCTTAACAATTACACAGGAATATACACTTAAGGTAACAACGAAATATAACACAGTAAACATCATCCACTTGTGTTGAACAGAGTAAACAGTGCCAGATGGCGGTGACACTATCCTCACTGGCAGCAACAAGCACAGAGAACACTTTAAACAAAATGAGACATTACCGGGAAACAGGCTCTTAAACACATAGGTCAACTTGTCACATTGCATTACTGCTGTTACAAAGCTTTATCCAAAAGACTTTGACACACTGTTAGCTCTGCCAGGATGGCTCCACCTTTTCACCAAGATGCTGTACTGACTGTGTTTCCTGAGGACACGTTGGAGTGTCACCATGCATCATGTTGAGGTGGAGGGCAAACAAGTATCACAACCATAGCACTAGTGAACTAGCCTTGTGGTGTGTAAGATCATGTCCCTGTTATCCATTACACTGCTCTGCTTCAAGGAAGTTCAGTGATGTGTTTGTAGGCTGTGATCAGCCACAATGTGGGGCAATGTTCTAGCTTACATAAGCTGTTGCTTAGTGAAAAATAAATAAATTAAACAAATCAGAGGTCATCTTGTTCAATCAACCATGAATGGAAATGATTTTTTCATTTCGTCTTGCAGACCAAAGAAGAAAACCATTTCTGTGATTCTCTTTCAATATTCACTGGCCAGGATTATTGTGTCTACTCTATGTATGTTTGCATTTAACAGTCATATTCAGTTTTAATCTTGGAACTGTCTTTCTAGATCATTATGTCTTGCATGCTGGGTTTTTGGTCATAAGAACGCTGGAATAAATATGTCAGGCCTTACATTGGTTCCCTGGTTACCTAATTACCCAGCCATTGCTCCAAAACTAAAAGGACTAAAGCAGTAACCTCTTTTCCAAACCCTGTATTTTTCTGAAGCCAGGTTATCCTGTTGTGTGTTTAGTGCCAGACATTATCCGTGTGTGTTTACATTCCCATCTGTCTGCAGTCAGACACACACACAGGCAAAGACCGACTCAAGGACGTGTACTTTGAAAACACTGTCTGTTGCATAACTAGTGGTATGCCAAGCTGTAACACACTTATTCATGCTCATCTAACTGGATCATTTTTCATATTTAGTGCTGTTCTCCCTCATTTAAGACCAGCTACATTTACAATATCTGTTCACATAATGTCAATGTAAGGTAATGTAACAACTTATGTAAGGGTAAAAAAACAATCTATAGTTGCCTGTAATCACTGACTAATTCCTTTCAGGGCCAAATATAGACTAGTGCCTGACAACATGAAGGTTACTTGATAAAAGGAGAGATATAGCCTAAATTATTTCTAACAAAGTTAACCTTTGAAAGGAAGGTTAATTTTCATATTTCAAATTAGGGTTTTATAGATGTGTGTGCATGTGGGTATTATTTCATTTGTGTTTATGTATTTAGCCTACAGATAAAGCACAAATGCTGTTAGATGATACAATTTTATTCTTTAATTCCTCTACCAAGTCCTGTTTGCTTGGTTGCCTTTGTTTGTTAGTTGGACTGTACAAAATCCAGCAATCAGAATGTCAAATAACTTTTGCAGTGGCTCCCTTTATTTTAAAATTAGGAAACAGGGAGGGGGACATGCTTTCTGGGTGTTTTCTAGTGTTATTCACACACTGGGTCTGTGCGTGCAATTGACAAGTCAGACTGCTTATGAAATAACATTCAGAGTGTATGAGGTGTTTTTGAGAGGCAGCACTGCTTGTGCTTACAAGCAGTGTTGGTTGGAATCATCCTCCAAACAACACTAAATATGATTGAAGCCTTTGGTTTAGAAATGAGCTCATCGTTCTTCCTGTTGGGTAATTGGAAACTTCTTATCTACAGCACTTGTATCACATAAATCTGTCTGCACTTACAAGGAAAAGAGGTGGACCAAAATAGAGCTCCGTTGTTGATAAAACACACCTACGGAAAAAAGAATCATCCTGAGACAAACATATCCCAGTGTTTCTTTCCTTCATCCACACCTAGATTCAGTGTGTGGCATCAAAACATAATGCATTCCTTGTGGCTGGCTATTTTAAGACTAACTAACTCTTTATTTCCTTTCATTTCTCACATCTGACTGTCGCTAGCTGTGTCTGAGCTTGTCTTTATCTCCATGGAAATGATGGCAGAGGGAAACCCATAATCAGCAGACAAAATCTGACTAAGAGATTCCTCTGTTGCTTATGACAGCGAACCAACAGTATCCCAGAATAGAAGTTCTTGAGCCTTGAGGCTTGGTTTGTCCTCTCATGTACTGAATCACAGAGTGGGGAGGGAGCAAGTGGAAGTATGAGGAGTGTTATATGTAACAGTGATAACTGGACGTGATTCTATAAAGCACTTTTTCCCAGGCCTTCTACAAAGAGAGATATAAAAAGATGGGGAAGTGGGTCACACCCTGACCAACTGTGGAAATCCACCTCATCACAGATGTTTGTCACCAGGAGTCCTGGCACAGCTTCTTTCAGTAGAAAAGCTGGACAAAGCTGATATCACCCAGTGCCTGGTGGCTATTGTCCAAAGTGTGTCAGTAAGGCTTGTGCTAGCAGCCAGAAGCAGTAATTCCACTTAGACTCAGTGAAACAAGCTGATGGATTATCTCCACTACTGCAATGGACTTATGATAAATAAACCTCGGTTCAAAGTGTAGCTCTAATCATGTACCAGTTATGCAATAAGTTCTGCAAAACCACCGGATTTATTTGATCTGATATAACCCTAGAGTATAGTTAAGTTTAGCAAGATGTCTGCAGCTGTTCAAATAGCCGGTGAGGCCTTGAAGTAGTCAGAGATGACGGTGTCCCTCTGTTTGCCACTTGGAGGAATCTGCAAAGCTGCAGGCTATGTGGGAAAAGACATGCAAATGCAATTTTACATAAATATAAATATATATATGAATATATATATGTAAATAATTACATGGGTGCACTGCTGGGCTGAAGATGAAGATCTTGTTTATCATAAATGTAGTCTGCAATAGAAAACAATAATTAAGATGCTGGCATTCCATATTTTGTGTAAACAAAGGTGTTACACATGTAAGGTAGGACAGAGAGGAAAGTGAGGAAGACACAAAGTTAATGGCATGCAGTACTAAGTTCTAGAGAGTTACATCAAAAGAAACCTGGATACTGCACCATTACATGGTGGTCTTCTATATGATGATCAAAGACTGGCAGGTTGGTATACTTGACTGTGCAGTGTGCAATTTACTGCCCTGGTACATGATTTAGAGGGAGAAGACAAAGGGGGATGGCTGGGTGGTTGGCTGGGTGAAGGAGTTGTTAAAACCTGAAATTTCAAACAATCAAACTGTCACTTTTGTTTTGGGCCACCAACATACAAAATATTTGTGGGGTTTTAATTTAACTTATAGATTTTTCTTGTAATTACAGGCTGTTGCCTTTTTAAGAGAACATTAACCCATGCAAGTTCAACACATCAAAGCCCTGGAGGAGTTGCTCCTCTGCTCTAAATTATAGGATGTCCCTCAGTACTGGGCAACCAGATGTGTCGCCTGAGCACACAACACAATATATATTGTTTTGACAAGACTCTGTTTTGGATAATATGAACCAAACATAACACTCTGTCCCACTGCTGTGGATGTCTGAAAAGAGCAGCAGTGTCTTCTTTCTTTTTAATCATGATTTATATTTTCTTCCCAATCTGACTCCTTAAACCACCTGATGGGAAATAATAAAGAGCACAGCAAGACCTTTACATTGTACATTATGTTTATTTGGGTTTAAGTAATATTAGCTTAAGGGAATCTCTGAAGCCTGCAACTCTACACGCAACTTCAAGCTGAAGTGTTACCTAAGGTTGGTTTATGCTCTAGATGCAGAGGGTATGGTCTGGAAACGCATCAGCAAAGCAGTACAGTTACATTGATGATATGCTTTGAATGCAGGTATTCAGTTTGACTTCTTATTGTGAAACAGCTATTGCAAAGTAAAAACTAAAAAAAAATTTTTGGTAATAGTATTTTAATCTGTACACTTACGCAGACTTACCCAGTCATGTTTGTGCCAAGGAAGTTAAGCTTATCCATAGCTGGTAATGATGACAGTCATTCCTTAAATCAGTGAGAACCAAAGGATAAACACTAAAACCCCAACGCCACCAGGCACTGACAAGCACTCCACTATTATAGAAACCAGTCCAAAAGATTTGCTCATTTTACTAATCCCCACAGCTTCAGCTGTAAAATAGAGACTATTAAGTAATTGAGCAAGTTTATTCTGAGCCACCTTTGCAATAACATTTTTTTATACTTTTCTATTTGTACTGGATGTGTTTCATGCTGCAACAAGAAAGAAATTATGAACACTAAAACATGTGAATTTATCAACACCATACCTTAGGAAATGTAGCTAAGTAAATTAATTATTTTACACCTATTTTGCACCTAAGTATGAATCACAAATGTTGCTGATAAAGTGATGCAATCTTGCATCAGCCATTTTAGCAACTTACTGTTCAGGTTGTGGAATGTGGCTTGTTTATCTCTGACTTTCTCTGACCACAGTGTTAATGCAGAAAATCTGACTTGTAAATATTGTATCCATACATGCACTTGTTTAGTTTATTTGCCTTTTTATTTGCTTAGTGGTTTGTGGAAACAAAGCTACATTTCACACATAGTTAGACAGTGATTCATCCTGGCTTTAACCAGCATTTGACATTATCAGTGCCTACCGATGATGCAGTCCTAGCAGTGTGAACAAGAGCCTCCACTGTTGTACTATGAAAGCATCACTACATGGTCAGAATCCAATAAAATGCAATGCCATTTTCAACAAGGATGATATTGTCTGTCTGAGCACACTATGAACACATTTGTTCTGTAGCATGGCAACTTTGCATCAAATCTCAGAATCCACAAGGTAGGTCTCAGAGAGCAGTGGATTTCATGAGGGTTTTCCATCCCCCACAACATTCTGAGTGTGTTAGATTCTGCATCTTAATTTAGACTTAACAGTTTTTTATGGTGACTAATAAAAAAAATGTGGTAACCCTGATGACAAATTACATCTTCAACTGCTTATAATTTTGTACTGAAAGTCTTCACCATGCACTCACTGGATCCAAGACTCATTTAAAAAAGTTTTCTGCGAGTTCAGCAGCTGTTTTCATTGACTAGCTTTATAGGTATATAAATAGGAAGCATGCCAGCATGCTGCTATTTGCGTTAAATCCAAAAAGTATCTTTGTGTCATCTTTGAGCATCTGTTGTTTTATTCCCCAAAACCAATTAAACAATTTAAATAGAGGTATAAAACACCTCATGCATCTAATGCCAAATTAAATCATGTTTCTCTTTTTTATAGTGACATATGTTTTGCATATAACCTAAGTGAACCAGTCAAATAACTACAGAAGTCTTCAGAACAAATTTTTAAAACTGTCTTTTTATTTATTTTATTTATCTTAATTTATCTGAAACAAATAGAAATGTTTACAGGGTCGTGTAAGTAGTCAATATTTTTTCCCTGTTATGTTTTTAAGGTGTTTTAGTGGTCTGAGCTAGAAAATCTGGTTTGGACAGGTCTGGTCTCTAATCTCCATGGGAAAGTGTCACAGTTATTTACAAATGTATTTATTTGCAGTGGTAAGACTGTTTGAGCGCCTTATGCTGGGCTTAATAGAGGTAAACTTTGCTCTGATCCACTTGGAAGTTTGGAATCAGATTATCCACAGAAGCACAAAATAGACCCTTACATACCAGCTTGCAATTACTGGTCCCCAGAGGCAGTGAAGTTCAAATCTCTATCAGCTGCTTAACATCCTGTGAAGTAGGCAGAATGTTTTATTTTCTTATGGAATTAAAATAATCAGTTTTACAAAGCTATTAGTGGCTCCATAGTGTAGTGGTTAACACATTAGTCTAACATGCAATAGATCCCTGCTTTGGGACCAGGAGGAGACACAAATCGCTGGGAGGGCTGTGTCAGGAATGACATCTGGTGTAAAACTGTGCCAAATCAAATATATGGATCCATCTGCTGTGGCAGGCCTTTGCAAATAAGGGAGTAGCTGAAAGAAGCAGCCATGCAATTTTACAAAGTTATAATTGTCTAAAATGCTGATTTTGATTAACAGAGGTCAATTTAATATTGTATTAATATTGTAATTTCTAGCAGTAATATGTACTTTAGTCGGTGATTCTTTTGTTAACAGTTACATGTACTTTAGCTGCCTGATTGTGGTTTTGTCAGAAGTGTAGTCCCAGCAAATAGAGAGCATAAGAGAAGCCATTTTTGGCATCTGCTTTACTTTTTTAAGGTTTCAATTTTTAAGCAAACACAGTCTCATTTTAAAGTAGACATTAGTATTAATGATAATAAATTACTTTTCCCATTGCATTGTGTTGATTCCCAACATCTGACCATGACATTTCCATCACAACCTATTGTATTTTCAATTGAAATGTATACAAATCAGACAGTGATACTAATAATTTTGCAGTTTTGGAAAGTTTAGTTGTTGTTGTTACAATAAATTAATAGATGCTGGAAACCCCATTATTGCACAAGATTATAAACAATGGAAATTTCTACTGAAAAAACAGTGAATGTGTTTTCAAAATTTAAATTTTTTGAATTGGTTGGCCGATTATTTGTAAAAAAAAAAAAATTAATAACAAGGTAAGTCAACATTTCAGCTGAAAATTTTTTATTTGTGTGATGGTTACTGATGATTAAATCATGGCAATAAATGACAAATTACATATTACAGGAAAAATCTGTAACACCTACAGCTACTGCCAGGGCCTATTTTTACACAAAATGAAGAAAAACATACAAAGAATTATCCTTATGTCCTTTATTGACAATAATGAGATTTTAATAAGTGATGTATTTGAAGATATGAAAGGTTGCAAATCATGGAATACCCAGAGTGTATTTGATTACAGAAAAACAATAATAATTAATCTTTTTGTCTATTATGAGTCAGTAATAACAAAACTTTACAGACATGCCAGTGTTTTAAATACAATGAGTTGTGCGACAAGAGAGGAGCTGACCTCTGTTAACGATGGATTGTCTAAACACAGACTCTAAAAAGAAATACTAATAAAAAATATATATGCAGTAACAATCTTGAGAAATGCAGGAACACCACATTTTTTTATGAGTATGATCTTACAAGCTTGGCACACCTATTTTTGGACAGTTTCTCCCATTCTTCTGTGCAGAACCTCTCAAGCTTGATCAGGGTGGATGGAGAGCGTCGGTGCACAGCCATTTACAGATCTCTCCAGAGATGTTCAGTCGGGTTCAAGTCTGGGCTCTGGCTGGGACACTCAAGGACATTCACAGAGTGGTCCTGAAGCCACTCCTTTGTTATCTTGGCTGTGTGCTTAGGGTCATTGTCCTGTTGGAAGATGAACCTTCGCCTTACTCCGAGGTCCAGAGCGTTCTGGAGCAGGTTATCATCAAGGATTTCTCTGTACATTGCTGCATTCATGTTTCCCTCAACCCTGACTAGTCTCCCAGTTCCTGCTGCTGACAAACATCCCCACAGCAAGATGCTGCTGTACCCACAGTGCTTCACTGTAGGGATGGTATTGGCCAGGTGAGAAGTGATGCCTGGTTTCCTCCAGACATGACGTTTGGCATTCAGGCCAAAGAGTTCAATCTTTGTTTTATCAGACCAGAGATCTTTGTTTCTCATGCTCTGAGAGTCCTTTAGGTGCCTTTTGGCAAACTCCAGGCAGGGTGTCATGTGCCTTTTACTGAGGAGTGGCTTCCTTCTGGCCACATTACCATACAGGCCTGATTGGTGGAGTGCAGAAATGGTTGACTTTCTGGAAGGTTGCTGGAGCTCTGTCAGAGTGACCACCAGGTTCTTGGTCACCTCCCTGACTAAGGCCCTTCTACCCCGATCGCTCAGATTGGCCAGGTGGACAGCTCTAGAAAGAGTTCTGGTGGTTCCAAACTTCTTCCATTTACGCATGATGGAGGCCACTGTGCTCACTGGGACCTTCAATGCTGCAGAAATTTTACTGTACCCTTCCTCAGATCTGTGCCTCCATACAATCCTGTCTCAGAGGTCTACAGACAATTCCTTGGACTTCATGTCTTGGTTAGTGCT
>VUQS01034045.1:17634-35923 GCA_015108495.1 Heterochromis multidens
GGAGAGAAGGAAGCTGTGTGTTTACACGGAACATTTCCATACAAGACACACAGACTCTGTGTTTAATATTACACCCATGTAATAGTAACCAAAGTAAACGTGGCTACTAACCTTGGAAAAAGTATTGTCAGTAGAGATGTTATTGCTGTTCTCGTTCTACTTCGATTCGGCTGTTGACAACCAATGTATTACTGCCACCTGCTGGGCTGGAGTGAATGTACAAGACTCCAAAACGCAAACAGCCAGGAGATGCGAGGTTCTCGTTCCACAAAGGTTTTGTCCACACAACTAAATAATTATTAAATAAATAAACAATAATAAAAAAGAGGTTATAAACTAAAAGGTGCAGCAAGAAAGTTACATTTTAAAAAGTGGTAAAAGAGTCAGTCCTATGAATAGTAAACCTATACACCGGGCCACCATTACAGGTGACACAACAAAAGTTAAGGATAAACAAGCTACTTTAATCCACATCGTGAGCCACAGATACAGAAGTGCAAAAATATTTGTCTTTGATTGTAGAGTCAAAACTGGAGACAAACAGGGGAGGCATTATTTCAAGGTGCAGAAGTGGCTCAGTGAGCTCACCACACACTAGGACAGTGGACTGCGACAGCAGAAAATCTTCAACACTTTTCCATTTGTGTTGCAGTTTTAGAGTGAGGTCAGGCTTTAAAACTACACTATATGGACAAAAGTACTGGGCCACCTACAGATTACACCCAGAGGAGTTGCCCAGCCATGGAAACCCATGCCATGAAGCTCCTGGTACACAGTGTTTGTGCTGATGTTAATGCCAGAGGTTCTAAGCTCTGCAGTTATTGTGTCAGCAGAGGGTTGGTGACTTTTACACACCTCAGCACTCAGCAATCCCGCTACTACTTGACAACTCCTGTAACTTTATATGATCCAACACTTCATGGCTGCTGTGGTTCCTAAATACTTCCACTTTGCAACAATACCACTTACAGTTGATCATGAAATTTCTAGGAGGAAGAAATTTCATGAACTGACTTGTTGTAACAGTGGCATCCTATTACAGTATCATGCTTGAATTCAGAACGACCCATTCTTTCACAAATGTTTGTAAAGGCTGACTGGATGTCTAGGTGCTTGATTTTATACACCTGTGACTGAAAACACCTGAATTTAAAAATTAACAGGTAATACTTTTGTGCATAGTATAGTGTAGATGTGCAAGCTGATGAATGACCTCTTTTTAGTGCCAAAGAAAAAGGAGGAGTGCTTCCCAAAGTCTGATCTGCATAGGCACATCTGTTCTTGGTGTCCTCCTCAGTCATGCTGGTTACATGAGTACTGCAGAACCACAAAACTACTGCTAACCAAATAATTAACTTCCATTTGAGCTGCAGTATTTTTTTTTCATTACCAAACTAATTTAACTCAACATACAGTTGTAGAAGGGTATCAGTAGAACTCAGCTGAGGGGGCACAGTGACCTTTTTGGATAGGCCCGTAACACCAAAACTCTTAATAACGTTTGGAATTAAAAACTTAAAATTACCTCCTGCATACCTTTGCTTTTATATTTCAGTCTGAGAGTTTCTCTCGTTCTAATAACACGTTCCACTGTTCCCTCTCTTGACATGTCTCACATTGCCCCATGTTACGTTTTCCTAATAGCTGCATTGTTTATCCTGTGGCGACTTATTCTAAAATATTACTTCTTCGCTTCTTTTTCTCCCTATTGCCTTACTTTTACCCACTTTTTTCTATATATTGTACAGTGGGCAAAATAATAATTTGATCCCCTGCTGAATTTGTAAGATTGCTCATTAATTTTTATGGTAGTTTCATTTTAATGGAGATAGACAGAATAGAAACCAAAAATCCAGAAAAAAAAACACATTACATAAAAGTTATAAATTGATTTGCATGTCACTGAGTGAAATAAGGATTTGATCCCCAAGCAAATCACGACTTAGTACTTGGTGCAGAAACCCTTGTTGGCGAGCACAGCGGTAAGACTTCAGAACAACCTTGCACATCTGTATAAACCTTGTACATTTGTATAGTTGTGTAGTTGGTATTTTTAGATTTGTTTTTATTGTTAGCTATTTATTTGTTTTTTTTATTGTTATTTATTCTAAATGCTACTACCAGGGAGCTACTTCTAATTTCGTTTAATGTTTCGTTTGATGTTTAATGACAATGAAGGATTCTGATTCTGATTCTGATTTTGAAGACGTTTCTTGTAGTTGGTCACCAGGTTTGCTCACATCATTTGCTCACATCAAGGGGGGATTTCTGGCCAACTCCTCTTTACAGAAACTTGAAATCCTTTAGGTTTCTTGACTGCCACTTGGCAACTCAAAGTTTCAGCTCTCTCCACAAATTTTCTGTAGGATTGAGGTCTGGAGACTGGCTAGGCCACTCCATGACCTTAATGTGCTTCTTCTTTAGCCACTCCTTTGTTGCCTTGGCAGTATATTTTAGATCACTGTCATGCTGGAAGACCCATCCACAACCCATCTGTTCTGGCTGAGGGAAAGAGGTTCTCGTCCAACATTTTATGGTACGTGGCCCCGTCCATTGGCCCCTCAATCCAATGAAGTTGTCCTGTACCTTTAGCAGAAAAACAGCCCCAAAGTTTCCACCTCTTCCACCACTCAGCATTTCTCTTCCTCTAAACACGACAGATCAAGTTGATGCCAAAAAGCTAAATTTTGGTTTCATCTGACCACATCACATACTCCCAAGCCTTCTCTGAATCATTTAGTTGCTGACTGGCAAACTTAAGACAGGCCTGTACAAGCGCATTCTTGAGCAGGGGGACCTTGCGGGTGTTGCAAAATTTCAGTCCACTACAGTGTAGTGTGTTACCAATGGTGTTCTTGGTGACTGTGTTCCCAACTGTCTTCAGATCATTAACAAGCTCCTCCCATGTAGTTTTGGGCTGATCCACCACCTTTCTCATGATCTTCCTCACCCCAGGAGGCAAGATCTTGCATGGAGCTCCAGACCGAGGGCAGCTGATGGTCATTTTATATTTCTTCCATTTTTGAATAATCGCACCAACAGCTGTCACCTTCTCACCAAACTTCTTGCTGATGGTCTTGTAGCCCATTCCAGCCTCGTGCAGATCTACAGTCTTGTCCCTGATGTCCTTTGACAGCTATTTGGTCTTGCCCATGATGTTGGAGAAGTCAGAATGGAAGAAATTTATTCTGTGGACAGGTGTGCATTATACAAATAATGAGTTGAGGTCAGGAGTATCTGTAGTTGATTGTAATCTATCAATCAATCAGTCAATCAATCAATCAATCAGTGTGCCACATGGGCACACAGCCAATCTGTGGGAGCCAGAATTCTGTCTGGATTGTAGGGGATCAAATACTTACCCACAATTCCTGGCAGTGTTGAAGGCTGGAAACTTGTATAACACTTTGTTCTGTTCCTCCAAATAACAGAGTAATGGGCGCCAGATCCGTTCAAAATCCTCCAGTCTCTTATGATGTATCGAATCCTCTCTAGCTGGAGGGTACCAGTCATTGTTGTTATCCATGCTTTAAAGGTTGGAACATCCTTTTTCTTCTATAAGTGAAGAGTAAGTTTTTTGACGCAGAGGAGGCCGTAGGACAGGAGGTGATACTGTGTGCTCTGCAAATGATGTGAGTTTTCTGAGGCACCAAGAATGAAAAAAGGGGATCTGGTCTCATATGCATTTTGAAGATCTTTGAAAACAAAGAAAATATTGCCACCCAAAACCCTTCAAGTTTGGGACACATGACGTAGCAGTGAAGCAGATCTGCTTCTGATCATTCACATTTATCACATACAGGTGACACATATAGGGAAATTTCTGTTCAACTTCACCTTTGAATAATGCAATCTATGCAGAATTTTAAACTGTCTCAAACAATGCCTAGCATTAACCGAACAAGTGTTAACATAATTTTGCACCCTTTTCTAGATGTCTTTGGCTATTTCCATCCCCAGTTCTGTTTCCCAGTCTTTTTTGAAACCATCCAAATGTATTTGTCTCAGTTCCTGTAAAATACTATAGATAAATGAGATTGCATGATGTTCTGACTTGCAATCCCTCAGACATAAGTTTTCTCTAAATATAATGAAGCCACCATCCCTTCCTGTCTTACACCCACTGCTTCTTTTAGTCCTGACACTCCTGATTTACACTCACTGGACACCCTTGTTAGTGCAGGGTTGGACCCAATTTTCCCTTCAGAACTGCCCTAATTCTTTGTGGCATATATCCAACAATATCCTGGAAACATTCCTCAGAGATTGGTCCATACTGACCTGATAGCATCACACAGTTGCTGCAGATTTATCAGCTGCACATCCATGATGTGAATCTCCTGTTCCATGTGGATCCATGCTTTCATGATGCTTACTCCAAAATCTGACCCTACCATCTGAATGTTGCAGCAGAAGTAGAGACTGGAGATGTTTTTCCAGTTTTCTAGTGCACAATTTTGGTGAACCCATATGAATTGTAGCCTCAGTTTTCTGTTAGCTGACAGGAGTGGCACCCGCTGTTGTCTTCTGCTGCTGTAGCCCATCTGTTTCCAGGTTCAATGTGTTGTGCGTTCAGAGATGTTCTTCTGCCAGCTTTGGTTTTAACAAGTGGTTATTTGAGTTACTGTTCCCTTCTATCACCTTGAAGCATTTTGGCCATTCTCCTCTGACCTCTGGCATCAACAAGACATTTTTGCCCAGAGAACTGTCACTCACTGGATATTTTCTCTTCTTTTGACCTTTCTCTGTAAACTCTGGAGATGGCTGTGAGGGAAAACAATCCTGGAATACTCAGACCAGCCCATCTGGCACCAACAACCATGTTAAGTTTAAAGTTACTTTAATCACTTTTCTTCCCCATTCTGATGCTCAGCTTTAACTTCAGCAGGTTATCTTGACCATGTCTACATGAACAAATGTACTGACTTGCTGCCATGTGATTGGCTGATTAGATATTTGTGTTAATGAGCAGTTGAACAGGTGTACTTAAAGTAGCCAGCGAGTGTATATCCTATTACAGTTAACAGTAATATCAAAAACAAAATAATTATTTTCACTTGTTTATTCATCATGATTCTTTGTTATCCATTGTGATTCCAAAGGGTCACAGAAAAGTGTAAACCCAAAAATCAACAATGAGAAAATATAAGAAAAAAAAATCTCACACACCTTTAAACAGAACTGATGCTGCCATATTTAGTCTAACTATGATTCATAACTGGTATTTAACATTGATGTATTTACTTGTGTTTTCATTCTCATTTACAAAATACACAAAATCAAAGACAACATACAGCATTGTTCATTTACACTGCTTTTTTACAGCTTTTTTTTTTTAAATATTTATGATTCCACGGTTTCTAAACTTACAATCAACTACAGTTTCTACAGCACAGTACAGTGACAAGGGTGATAAATTCTTTCTTACATTTAATTAATGGCAATGCAATTTTATTGACAAAAGCCTCAAGACTTAGGTTTGCGTCAGAGAGCACACACAAATGTCAGCTGTTTAATCCTGTGTCATTATTGAGCCAATACCCAGCATTTCAGTGGACAAGGCCAGCGTATAATTGATGCACTCCGATTCCCAATAGCTTCAAAGGAGAGAATAAGAGACAAATACCCAAACACTTATTGCTTTGATAACTTTTTGCACTCACAATTGACTGTTGCTCAGGCCACACATTAATTATAGAAAAAACCCTGTAACATAAGCTAGGATATGTATCTACAAGAGACAATCTTGACGTGGACGGAGCCTGAACTGAGTCACTGAAACATGTTAGCGTTTTAACAGCATTCCATGCTGAACAAATACAATGATTATCTTGACATCCTTGTTCTTAATTTCATGGGTGATACAGGACGATACACTTAGAATAGAACTGCTAACGCTTAGCATTTATATTTGTACAGTGAATGTGCATTTGTATACTATCAGTGTGCTCTTAAGGGAGGATCTAGCTAATTTTACTTTCAGACTGCTGGCCATTTTGGCTTCTGAAAATGTTATTTGCTCCAGATTTACAACAAGAACATCTGAACCCTTAAAGACAGATTCAACAGATTTGAGAGTTGTGAATTGAAGAGCAAGTCCAGGTGTTCTTGTTTCATGTGACTGGTAGCAAAGACCGACTGCAATATTGTGCGAATCCAGGGGTCAAAAGGTTTGAAAGGCTATCTTATTAGTTACATTAGTTATTTTTATTTACATATATTCATATGTATAACAGAGAATTAATGGTATCATATGTAAACTCAGGCCATAGGAAATATTTGGCAATAATTAATGAGAGGTGGTATCATGGCACACTCATAGATGATGGGTCAGATGTCAAATTTGGATCAGAGTGAGAAGGGGGAAATGCATAAAGGGCAGGTCACTTTCCTGGTGGAGGGTTGTATGAACCTCAAAGTATGTTTACATGTTTACAAAATTGTCATTTGGTAGATTTTGGTCATTGTGCTCTTGCTAAACCTTGACTTTCATTTCACTTTCTAGCAAGGCCGCATCTAGATGTGTCTTGAAGGAATCGAGGCATTCTCCACTGTGCCTGTACGACAGTGTTCACTTAGTGCAATGGTTTGTCTGTCGTTTTCAACTGTCTTGAGTCTACATATGGCTGCTATCCTAAAAAAAAATGGCAGTCTGGAGAAAAGCTTTTTATTTTTGTTAATCTGGCATGTCAATGATTGTTTTTCTTTTGCATTGCAATTGTGAACACATCGTAATCATTTTCTTGATCAGGGGAATGTGGCAATAATTTTCACCAACACTTATGTGTGGAATTCTATGACAATCAGCCCTTGGCAGTGAGTTCTCTATGATGAATTTCATGTTATATCTGGCTACCTTTCTACCATACAGCACAAGTAAACACAATGTCCAAAATTCATACTCTCATTAGCACAACAATCCTTTTGAAATGGAGTTACTCCTGTACAGGCCTAAAGAACACACAGGCTCCAAAATAAGAAAATATCAGGCTGAACAATGCTGCAATCACCTTTCCTTTACTTTGCCTGCAGTACTTTCCAACAGCTCAAATATTTACTCTCCTAATGTTGAGCTGCATTTTTTCTTGTTTCAAGAGCAAAAGACAGATTAAGGAATAGTTCACCCCACAATCATTTTTTCTCTGACCTATAGTGTTATTGATCCACCTTGTTTTGGTGTAAGTTACTTAGTTTTGGAGATTAGAAAACATCTTTCCCTCCCTTGAATCTAACAGAACCAGATGACACTTGCGTTGTGGTGCTCTAAGTGCCCAAAAATTGAATGTGAAAACTCAACAGCAACATCTTTCCAGAAATCATGACCCAGTTAGTCAACAAAATTCCAACGGTAGCACAGTGGCTCAGTGGTTAGCGTTTTTGCCTCACGGCAAGAGGGTCCTAATTTCAAACCCAGAGAGAACACTGCAGGAACTCTGGGTGTTCTGGTGTCTCCTGCAACCAAAAGACATGCTAGGTTAATGTTGCTTATTGTGGTCCAGGACACGCTTGCAAATGAGATTCAAAATCTCAACATTTTCCAGTTTTTTTGCTTTGTTTGTTTGTTTTTTTCTACTGAACTACACCTGCCACCTGTATTACTCTGCATCACTCTTCATCCACACATGACGAGAAGCTCGTGCTGTGCGAATGAAAGAGTGACAGGATGTAAATACTGATGCTATGTTAGCTTGCTCCAAACTTGCTTTGGTTGGCAGGTGGAGAAAATTATTTTTATATAAAATTATTCACATCAAGGTTTGTGGATTTCTTTGAGCACTTTGAGCACTTTATTTGGCACTATGAGCTGTTAAAACATGCAAATTTGATTTGGTTTGAACTGTCCCTTAAATTATGTCTAGTACTGTATGTTATCATGCCATCTTAGTTATCAGCTACTCCGCATCCATCCACAAATCAAAGAAGCATTTGTGAAACGGTAAAAGACAAAATAAATAAATAAAAACAAAATTTCAATATTGCACAGAGGTTCAATATTGCACCAAGAAGCACACTCACGTTAATAAAAACATTCACTTCAAACAGATAGTTATTTAGTTAGCTTACACACCTAACACAATCTGTCCCTGCATCTAAAAGTGTAGCTTGTGGGGTAACTTGTTTTTTTTTTACTTTTCATTACCTTGTTTTCTCCACATGAAATGACCAGACTAAATTAGCAAATTAATATTTTATATTTGAAACCCATCTGTGAAGTGTGCTCTAAGAACAGTTCATAAATGTTCAATCCCTACAGCCGAATAAATGCACTGTGCTGTCGTTTATGGGTAGAAAATATCAAAATACCACTGCAGTTTAATTCAGAGTAATCGATGGGCAGACGTAACATGCTGTTTACATGTTGTACTCTCAGTTTTCATAAAGTTACATACATACTTTGTGACATGCAGAACACCCTCCAAAACATACAAGAGACAAACATACTGTATGTCTGGGAGGAAGAGTACTAAAGGCATTTCTCACAAAGGGATATACAGTGTGCTGAAAACGATGACTGAGTGTGAGATTCTAAACATTTTCATCAAGTCAGGAAAATGTTAGGGCCACTCACACTGACAAGTGGTTGTGCTTTACATGTACAATTCAACAAATATCTTCACCTTTGTGATTAGAATGGGTGTCATGGTAGAATGCAGTTTTCCCTTGGCATGGGAAATGTGGCTGTTTGGAGGTGAGCAGTGTTTTATTTTAGCAATGTAATAAAGGGAGAGAGGAGATCGATTGAGCTCCTTGTCGCAACAACAACAAAAGCAAACCTGGAATGTTCTATAATCTATAAAATGGCAGTTAGTCTGTACACCAACACAAGACCTCAGGAGATAAAGAATGATGAAAGATCTTTGTTAAGGAGGAAGCCAAGTTAGGAGCGTCTTGGTTTTACCTCGAAAAGTCAAAAATGCTTCAAATCAAGGCAGAAAATGTTGCATTTTTGAGTCGGTGTCCAACAATGGTAAAACACTCAAGACTTGAAAGGTGAGTTGGATTTGCTCAGAAGAATGGAGGTGACTACAGAGAACTCTGCAACAATGGCTAGTGGTCATTTCTATGAGTCTATTTGCATGGCTCATCATCAAGAGTCCCCATCCCTGACTTCCAACCCCAGAGGGATGTATTTACATTGAGGGAGACCAAATCTAATGACTAAATATGTCATTAACTATGTTTCTCATGTTTTTTTCTGCTCCAATTCAGAGTAATAATGAGGCACAAGCAGCAAAGCTTGCTCATATTTTAACATTGTTTCTCACAGCTCTTTGTAGAATGGAGGCGTTCCAATCAAATAATTACTAATATTTACCTGTATTGCAATTTACTCTTGGAGTTGGGGAGAGGTTAGAGGGCAGGATCTGGAGGGCTCTTGTGCTATTCGTTCACAGTGTGGTGAAAACTTTTCTGCCCCCTGGAAAGTTGTTGGAGCCACACTATTGCAGCACCTGACCCCGCGTCTCAGGTAATTTGAGGGCCAGAAAACTGCCTGCCGCCAGTGCCCCTGAGGCAAACAGGATGGGTACAGCCTTGGTTATGCCAACGAACGAGGTGAAGATGCTTATGCCTAACACAGCCGCTAATTTACAGAGGGCGTTGAGGAAGCCAAATGCTGTGGTTCTGAGAAAAGAAAGATAAGAAGCACAAAGTCATTTCATTGTCTGAGCATTTTTTTTCATATTTAAAGAAAACTAGCAGAGAAATACAGGTACTTAATTTTACCACAGGGTGGTGCTAGATCTCCTAAAATCAACAGGCTATAGGGTACTACAAAAGATAGTATTTCCTGCTTTGACAACAAGTCTGACAATATAGGCAGTCTTATTTCTATTACTTTAAATTCATATTTTATACTACATATTATACATATAAAGTGGAACCCAAAAGAAGATCTTGTTAAAGCCATTTGGCATCAAGACAACCCAGTGAGCACCAACAATTTCATCCCACAATGTCATCCATCCCTCCAAGCCAACCAGTCATAAAGGGGCATCTCTTGTGACATAATTCAACGCGTCACTGGCTCTGCCTTCATGGTGTCAGGGAGATTTCAGGGCATGCCTGGATTACCTACCTCTTGTCAGAGGGATAGAGCTCGACGGTCAGCACATCCAGGGAGTTCCAGGAGGCGATGCTAATTCCTCCAAACAGGCAGAGCAGGGCAATCATAGCTGATTCGCTGTTGCCGAAAGAAAGGAAGAAACAGCTGATGCAAGAGATCACACTGGAGCCCGCTGCAGATAAAGAAGGGAAAAGAATGACATATGAAGAACTGATGGGATTCCTGCATAATTCAACTGAAAATTACTAAGGATTAGACTGTTTTTTGTTTGTTTTTTACCAGATAGTACATATCAGGAAAGTGTAATGAAGATAGTTCCACTGGTGTCCTGACTAAATTATTTAGCACTTGTGCACACAAAACCCAATGCCACAGAATACTTATTAAACAGATAATAATTGAACCTGAAGCTGATAAACAAAAAATAACTCTCTTTACTCTGGATCTACTTTTTTTTCAGCAGGAATGCCTTTTTTGAGAAGGCATGATCCTTTTACTCAGCAGCTGAGAAAAGTTCCTTGAAACAATTGGTTAACAGTGCAGAGGGAGATAATATATTTAAGTGTGAGCTGTCTTTATATTTAAAAATGAATTGGATAACAGCAGCTGCTGCACACAAATAGACGGCTAACTATCAATCTCCTTTCCTGGAAGTACATGTAGTGCTGAGTAACATGGTCCATACCAAGCATTCTCAACCGTCCAATCTTGTCCATGAGCAGCGCAGAGACGATGTTGCCTGGCAACACAGCCAAGGTACCCAGGAAACTGACAAAGTAGATCATGTAGGCATTATTTTCATCGCTTATGTCACTGAGCAGACAGCCCTCTTTGTTGTGCAGGAAAGTGCTGTTGATGAGCTTACAGTTGATCAACCTGTACTTGAAAAGATCTGTGAGGAGAAAGGAGGGACAGGGAGGGGATGTACAGGATGGCAGGAGATGAGACAGAAAGAGAGTGAGATTAAGAGGACTGGCCAGTAAACGGACTGCTAGCAGGCATGCAAAAAAGGGGGCGAGTGCAATGATAATATTGAACAAGACAGTGTTTTAACACCTCTGTCAGTGAATGGTAGTAAAAGGACAAAGTCTGTAAGATCATAAACTACTCTTGGACCACAGAGGGATCCAAAGATTTTAGACCTCTTTGAAAATCTGTCAATTACCTAAACCTGGAAGATGTCCTAGTGTTTGCAAACATAAAAAACACAAGAATGTGTTATGTAAAATAAAGAAAGAATATCCAAGATTCTGCAGTATGAAGAATGAGTCATAAAATTTTAAATTCAGCAAATCTGAGGCCGTTACCAGGTTACCTGCTTTGTACAAAGGCTCATATTCCTGATTTGTATCCAAAGCAAGATCAGGCAGATCAAACATCACCATAGCATCAGAAAATTCATACAAGTTTGTTTTGTTCACTGAACAATATACAAAAGCAGCTTTGTCACTGAATTTGCTAAATAAAGAACATAAGACGCCAATCAGCAGAAGTCCTGTCAAAATAAAGCTCTCTAGTAATGGACTCAAAGCACGAGCAGCAACTCCAAACCACTTCTCAGGAGGGAAAATAAATTATTGGTGTGGGTTAACACATCTATCATTCACTGATGAATCACAATTGGAGAATAGTGGAAGCAATGGAAGGATGAATGTAAGGGAATGAATAGGAAAGAGAGAATTAAACTCCAATGGCTCAAATCCACAATCTGTGGGTGTTTTTCTACTCTGGAGTTGGACACGTGCAGCTATTCGACTTCGTACTGAAGCATGACAATGAGCCCAAATATACCTCAGAGTTAACAGCTTAATTTCATGCTGGCAGCAAAGTAGAGGGGAAGATGATGAATGTAACAGGGCAAGAGGGGAGATGTTTCATCAACAAAACTATTATTTCCACCAAAGAAGCATAACACGTAAATGTTTTCTTTTCATGAATACAAAGGAAGTGAGAGCAGATCTTGGATGTTGTTTATTGTTTTTGGTTTTTCTTGCTTTCATTTTTCTGTATTATTTTAGGGTCTTTAGCTTACAATATAAAGCGGCTTGAGGCAACTGTTGTTGTGATTTGGCGCTATATAAATAAAACTGAATTGAATTGAATTGGTGTTTTTTTATTTTTTGTTTATTTTTTGCTAAGAATTTATGGTAAAGATACATGAATTTCATACATGACTTCATGCATGTAAAAACATTCAATAACTATCAATTTATAATTCATGTATCTTTACCAGTATTTGTTATTTTCTAACTTAATTTAGAAAGAATAGCCTGATTAAGGTGATACTGTTAATTCATTCTGTTCTAACTGAATTAAGCTAGTCATAGTTGAATTAAGTTATAGCCTAATTAACAGCAATTCTAATCACTCTATTCACTCTAATTAGGATAGTTGGAGCCGAATTGAGTTCTAGCCTAATTAGGATTGTTAAGGCCAAAATAAGACAGTGATAAAAAGAGGGGCACTTGTTCTTTGAGCAAAATCCAATGTTGGCCAAGTGATAAAACTTGTTGCTCAGCCTATATACAGAACAGCTGCTCTAGACATAGAATAAACAGCTGCAAGTTTTCTTCAACCTGCTGATTAAACAGTTCCCTCTGGTCATCTGTGAGGATGCTATGGGGTCTTTGTGTCAATATTTTCCTCAGGTCTCTCATTTTATGGAATAAACCTACCCACAGCCACAGACTGACAGAGAGCAAGATCAGGAAGCTCAGGTGTCTCACTAACAGTACCTTTCCTGTCAGACTCACAGGTGGCTTCTTTTATTTTGTTATGCTCAGTTTCAGGACTCGGATACTCCAAGACTGCAGAACCGGCAGCAGTTGGAGAAAGTTTATGCTTCTTAGGCAGTCAGTCATTCCTGTGAATTTCAGAGGTAACTTCTGCTGTTTGATTCTGTTGTGTTTCATGACTCGAATGGACCAAGTCTGAAGAACAAGAACAATTAGGAGGAAGCTTTAACTATTCATTCACAGAATCATTCCTGTCAATTGAAGAGGTCACAACATCTGTTTGGTTCTGCTGAGCTACAGGATTCAAAATAGATGAAGGTGATTTTCAAAGAACTATTAGCTGAAAACTTGGCATATTTTTGGCATGATGTGCAGTGTGTTCATAAAAAAATTTGAGGAAACTGGTCAAGTGGAGGACAGAAGAAGAGGTGGGAGCCTAAAAAACTATCTACAGTAGATGAACTGTATCTGAAAGTCATATCCTAAAGAAACAGGGGGAAAATAAATAAATAAATAAAATAAAAAATAAGTATGAAACCAAATATGAAAATTTTGGTATATGTATTGAGGAGGTCAGGAGAGAGGTACAGCAGTGAGTGGCTACAGCCATCTGTAAAACACGGTGGAGGCTCTGTCATGGTTTGGGGCTGCATTTCAACCAGTGATGTTGGAGATCTTCTCAAAATTGATAGAATTATGAATACACAAAAGTTCATAATTCTTACAAAAGAAGTCTGGCTGCTGCATTTTGGACCAGCTGTAGTTTGTGTAAACTTTCTTGGCTCAAACAAGTGAATAGTGAGTAATCTAACCTAGAAAAGAAAAAAGCATGCATGACTGTCTCTAGATTTCTTGTGGATAAAATTAAGCCGACCTTACTGAGTCTCCTAAGCTACATAAAACAAGACTGGGCAACTGAATTTACATGCTTATTTAAGCTGATGTGGTTGTCAAAACTAAGGTTTTTAAAATATAGGCCCAACTTTATAGACAAGGAGCTCAGGTGTGTCGTTTTGAGTGTGTCAGATGCAGGGTTGGGGTCGTTACCCAAAAAAAGTAATGTATTAAACACTACTCGTTACTTTTCTTAAAAGTAATGCAGTACGTTATTTAATTACTCGCCTGAGAGAGTAATTCGTTACATTACTCATTACATTACTTTCTCGTTACTCCGTAAAATGACCTGAAACGCATTGTCTCATAATTACCAGTTAAATATATAAACCTTAGGCTACAGTTCCACACACCAACACAAATCCCGATCCTAATGAGGACACACAGCAACACAAAGCAAAGATGAAAACCAGCCTCAAGAGACTTCAAAGCAATAGCCACAGTGATTCTACTCTGTAGAAACATGAACAGGTAGAAACGGAGGCTGCAAGCCTGACTGATCATCACTGCCTTTGTTACCTGGTGAAGTTCAGGGTTTGGCTGCTGGGCTGGGGTCTGCATTCACTCAGCTTGATCATCACTCTGGGTTCTTGGCTAGCTTTGTGTTAGCAGCATAATGCAGTTGTTTCTGTCCTGGACACAATTTGCACTTTACCATCACGCCCTTGTGCTTTTGTGCAATAAACGTAATGTCCATATCTCCACTCCTCTAAAGCTGTAGACTGCTCCACCAATTGTAACTGTAATGTAATTACTGAATTTAGTACAGTAACGCGTTAGATTACTCCTTACTGAAAAATGTAATGTGATTACACAGTCAGGTGGTCAGATGCATCAGGGCCAATAACGATTACATCTGCCTTATCTGTGTTTAGCTGCAGGAAGTTCTGTGCCATCCAGCATTTAATATCTTGGATACAGTCATTCAATGCACTGAGTTCAAGAATGTCATTGGGGTTAAAAGAGATGTACAGCTGCATGTCATCTGCATAGGAGATAAAACTCATGATATACCTGTGGATGACATGCGCCAGGGCTAACATGTATAAAAAAAAAACGGAGGTCATATGAAAGCAGTAAGGGTATACTTAGTTTTTGACACACTGCTTCTGCATTTTGGTTTAATTTTTGTTAAACAAATAACAACATGTGAGGGATACCCAATTTTAAGACCTGCTGAGGACCAGATGACTTTTTATTACTAGGCCTGCAGTGCTATTTCAAATTCTTCATTCCATATTTATTGGTGACTCTAATAAAATTCTGTCATGGATAAAAATTTTGGTGATCGTTAAGTTATGTACAGGCAACATATGTTGAACGTGACACGTGAAACAAATACAAATGGAGAACGTAACATTGAATTCACAGGGGGATAATGAATACGAAAATCAAAAGAATTCGTGCAAAGTTTCATTCTGATTGGCCAACCTACTAAGGAGGAGATAGGGTACATAGAGGGTATACATACATATGCTACAATCATTATAGTAAGATGTCCTGATATGTAAAACCTTAGAAATGAAAGAGGGTGTACTTTCTTTTTATCAGTCTTTTCCAGTGCAAAGCTCAGTAGAATCTTCTAAAAGTCACTTACATTAAAGTTAAAGGCTTTTTTTTAAAAAACCTGCAGATCTGTACATTCAACAAAGACTAACATAACGTACAGCCCAACTGCATTCTTCATGTGTTATATTCTCATCGTACTGCAGTGTAAAAATAAGATGCACCATGGCAACTATCACTTAGTCTTAAGTTCTGCACAGAAAACCCAAAGAAGCCTTAAGCCTTAATAAGCAAACAAGTTTCTAATTTCCATTATAACAAGGAACTCCTGGCCAGCAGTTATAGCTGAGTGATTGCTTTGACTTGTGTAAAGACTGCAAACTAACAAAGTAAAAGAGCAGGGTAGTGTTTGTATGTGTGGACACAGCTGCTGAATCTGTAGCAGACGTGTCTTTTTTCTGAAGTGTACAGTGCATGATATAGATTTCCACATGTGGTATCATTTGTCTGTTTTCAGTGACAAAAAAATAACATTAATATAACAATCTCCTGGTGTGTAAGGGGATTTTGCAGCTCTAAAATACTTCATTCGGTATAGAGCCAGTCATTCAGTGGAGGGGAAAAAAGGAAGTAATTTAGCAATCTGACAAACAGCGCTACACTGCTCAGAGACTATGCACATAACGCACTGGTAACTATGTATTTACCACACAGTGGTAACAAATTGTCACTTCATGTGAATTCACTTTTCATCAGCAAAACACAAAAGGGTGAAACGGTGCCAGTAGCACTACTTGCAAAGAAGTTATTTATAAGGAGATCTTTGAAAGATCTATAAATAGCAAAGAGGGAATAGGGGTGCAGAGAAAAAGAAAACAACATTACATTGATACCATATGTACATTTTCCAAATATAATTTATTCAGCATTTTTTCAGGGCCTGCTGAAATGCACACAAAAGGTTCTAACTAAAAGGTTTAACTCATGTAAGACCATATTTTCCCATTATACAGTACCTGTGCATGTTTGTGTGTGTGTTCCCTACCTGTGTTGTAAAAAAGGGTGGCAATGAAGGTGCAGTTCTTGAAGAAGGTGTTGGTGGAGGTGATGTCCTCAAAGTAACACTCCTCAAAGAGTGAATCCTCAAAAACCATAGACTTCATTTTCAGGTTCATAAACCTGCAAGCAATCACACACAGGAACCGAGGAATTAAGGAATGGAGGAGTGGAGAAAATGACTAGATGTAGCATGGAAGTGGAGAGTAGAGGAAGACAGAAAGAGACAGAAGAAGATGCAAAGAGATAGAGAAACAAGTGTTTTATCACAAGAGTGTCAGTTACACTATTACCATAACGCTGTAAATTTTAACATCTGAAATCACATGCAGAGTTCAGGCTGAAAAGACAAGGTCAAAGGAAACACCAAAGAAAGGCTTGTTAAACATGACAAAGTCCTCAGGGCTTTCATGCAATCAAACCGGTGTTTAGAATAAAACATTTACGAGGCTCATTTATATTTGCATCTGATTTGTTGCTGTCCACCAAAAACTAGTTTCATCTAAATAAATTCATCATTAGGTTTTGGAACACAAGGCACCTGATTGACATGAAGCCTAATTCAAATGGATTTGCTGTCATTCAAAAAGCAAACACTAATTAGGAGGAAAAGAAAACTCACTTGTCATTGAAGTACTCTCCCTGACGGTGAACCTGGTTTTCCAGGGTGAAGTTAAAGGTGACGTGTTCTACTTTCTCCTTGACAAAAACCTTGGTGCGTGAGGAGTACTCCTGCTTCTGCAGGTATTTGATCATGTCGGGGAACCAGACTGTCAAACCGTAGTAGCTAGAAGAGAAAGAGGAAGTAAGATTCTGTCACAAAAAAGATAAATCAGGTTAGTAACAGGTCATTAACAGACCTGAAGGTCCGAAGAGAAAAAATAAACCACTTTAGAAGAGGTATAATTATAAAATAGAGAGATTAGTGGTGCTCAAAGAAAAGCAAAGAGTATAGGAGAATTCTTAACAGCTAAGATGATGGCTGTCTAGTCCTTAACACAGAAACCATGAAATCTAAGCCAGTGATGTTATTGCACTCACACTGCACATAGTTAAGGTTTACGACAATTTCAAACATGAGATAGCATGCATTATAACTAATTATGATTGTAAATGTGCACATAACTGTACATTTTTCTTACCATGGGAATGTGCATGGTATTTGTTCAGTGTTGCCGTGGCCTAAGCTAGAGATGATTGCATTAAGCCTGGATTAAGCCTCTAATTAAACATAATGTTGTGTACTTTTGCTCATGAAAAGTAGAATATAATTTCCTGGGGAAAAAAATCTTTTTAAACTTCATTTTGTGCCAAAGTGACCAAATTAATGAATTTAAATAAATAAATAAATAAATTTGACTAGTGACTGGCTTCTAGAAGGACATTAGAAGAACAGCATTACTGTGTGAACGAATATTCCACATGGCTTTATGGATTTAGATTCCTTACTACATATATATATACACACATATATACACACAGATATATACATACATGCATACACACACACACACACAACCGGTCAAAAGTTTTAGAACACCCCAATTTTTCTAGTTATTTATTGCAATTCAAGTCGTTCAAGTCCAATGAATAGCTTCAAATGGTACAAAGGTAAGTGGTGAACTGCGTAAGGTTAAAAAAAAGGTAAGGTTACCCAAAACTGAAAAATAATGTACATTTCAGAATTATACAAAAAGGCCTTTTTCAGGGAACACAAAATGGGTTAACAATTTAAAGCTGTTCTGCAGCAATGGAGGTTGATCAAGCCTTGAAAGCTGGTGCTACTAATTCCTACAGGTGTTCCAACTTTTCTGGATTACTTACAACCCCCTCTGTCTGCATAAAAGCAGTGTTGGAACACACTGTGGTACCATACCCTCGTGAGCATCAGTTGAACAGTATTGTACTGCAGAAAGTAGTGTGTTGCTACAAAAATGGCGAGAAAAAGGCAATTAACAATGGAAGAGAGACAGACCATTATAACACTTACAAATGTAGGTCTTTCCTACAGTGAAATTGCAAAGAAAGTCAA
>VUQS01034046.1:0-30340 GCA_015108495.1 Heterochromis multidens
TGGTGATGTGCTGCATGCCTCTCCAAACTGATGCAGGGTCGTTGGCTGATGAGCTGTTTTTTAGCTTCTCACTGTAGCTCCTCTTAGCTACCCTGATCTCCTTGCTCAGCTTGTTTCTGGCCTGCTTGTACAGGGCCCGGTCCCCACTGCTATAGGCCTCCTCCTTGGTCTGGCGCAGCTTCCTCAGAGTTGGAGTGAACCATGGTTTGTTATTATTGTATGTGCAAAAGGTCTTCGTCTGCCCACATAAGTCCTCACAGAAACTGATGTATGATGTCACAGTGTCAGTGAGTTCATTTAGGTCGGAGGTTGCAGCTGCAAAAACACTCCAATCTGTGCAGTCAAAGCAGGCTTGTAATTCTTCCTTTGACTCCTTGGTCCACTTCTTCACAGTTTTAACCTCAGGCTTAGAAGCTTTTCATTTCTGTCTCTAGGTAGGTATGAGGTGGAGCAGACAGTGATCAGAGAGTCCAAGAGCTGCACGCGTCTGCGTCTCCAGCACCTCCAACCAGAATCTTGGTTAAGTTGTCAGGGTCAATGAAAACTGGGAAAAAATACCTAGAGAGGACTCTCCGATGGTTAAGAGTTCCTCTCTGGTGAAAGTGACAGGAGGATAGCAGCTTGCATGTGTCTTGAGAAGGATAAAAAAAAAAAAAAAGACTCTTCTGCAGAGTTGAGGTGTGGTTAGTGGTGTCCACCTGGATGCAGAAAATTTTCCACACCTCTGGGCAGCAGCCCCGAGACAGGTATCAATCAGCACACCTTAGGCTCAGTCTGTGATCCTGTTTACATTTTTTGGATGCAGTGAAAGAATTTTCTCATACACTTGATTCAAGTTCTCAGTTTTACCCACCCCTAATTAGACATCGTACATCAGCTCATACTTCATTTAACAATCAAATCGTATTGTGACAACTGTGACACTGCATGATCAAACCCATGACAAGCACACACATACAGTAATTGTTACCATCTTCTTAGGTCACAGTATTATGATTATGCTGACCTGCTGACTAAACACTAATGAAAGTATTGTGTGACTGTTGAAAATAATTGAACAAAATTCACAATTTCATAAAAAAGCATATAATTTAAAAAAAACTGCATAAACAAGTAAAAAACCTCGTCTCATATTTATTTTAAATAAAAAAATTATTTGTTGAACATGTCAAACACAACTTCATGTCAAAGTACATTAGCGTAAAATATCTAATACTGAGATGGTTGGTTGTGTTTGTGCTTCCATTGTGACCAAGTCTAAAAATCACACCACACTGTTTACCTAACCAGCAGCATTATTTTGGTTTCTGAAGTTTGTGCTGAAGGACGCCAGTACACAAACAGTCACCACAAACAAACTACACTTTATTACCATTAAAGGTTAATCATTTAACGTATATTTTTTGTCATTAGGTTTTTTTTTTTTAAATTATCTTTTAATTTAACCTCCCTCTCCCCTTACTGGTGTACTTCTGGTGATGTTTCTCTGTTGATAAAAGGCAGAGACTTCAGCATCAGGCCTCTCTCCTGTGGAACCAGCTCCCAGTTTGGGAGATAGTCACCTCTCTCCAGATTAGACTTATATGGCAGTTTTTGCTATATATAGTTATATAAATATTAGGGCTGGGCACGTTAACGGGTTATTATCACGTTAACGCATTAATTAATTAACGCCGACAATTATTATTATTGAAAGTCCGTTGCTCACTGGCTCTGAATACACAAAAAACATGGGTGACAGGTGGTGGGATGTACAGGCTTGGGATAGGCGTCATCACGCGTCTCAACCAATGAGAGCATAAGACTGCTGGTCTTACACTTGGTTACACTTGGTCGAAGGCTGAGTTTAGAGTATCATCACGAGACTGCTAAAATCTTCCATGAAGCGAATTACTGGAACCAGCGGAGCCTCCTGTGGAGCCTCCACCATTTCCTCCTCCCTAGAGTCAGCGTCGGACAACCTCGCGTCACCACTAAGCGCGAACAGACACTACACATCTCTGTCGGTCGTGAATGCACCCCTATTCACTGTCCCATTAACCTCCCAAACCCAGGCCAATCCGTTCCCAGAATCAGGGGGTGCGTCAGGCGGGAGCTAACCGCAGCCTTCAGTCTATGCGTTTTTCCCCGCTATTTAATTTCCACTGGGACCTTGGGATATTTGTGAATATCCCCATGCACACACCTGACCTCTACCCACTCTGCCTCCAGCAACACCTCGGTTTGTACCAGGTTTTGGTGGACCAGTGTCTGTGTGCAGCCCAAGTCCACCAAGGCCTGGTGTGTACCCCCTTGGCAGCTTACCTTACTCACAATACGTCTCTCCCAGACCGGAGGAGGGTGTTGGAGGGCCGGTGACACAAAACAACTGCCCCACCTCCATTGTTGGGCAATCCTGGTGCACATGTCCCGGCCGCCCGCACTTCCAGCACACCTGCTCTGGCGCCCGTGCTGCTCCCGGTGAGTGTGGGCCAGTCTTTGGAGCCGCCGGGACCTGTGAAGAGACAACAGACAGAGAAGGGTTAGTTGGGGCACTGGCTCCAGTTGATGGGGGGCCCCTCCATGGAGCATCCTCCTCTGGGCCAGAACTGGCCGCCTTTCCGCCACCGACCACCGCTGCTTTTATGGAGGCCCCAACCCCACTGCCAGGTGGTCCTCCGCCAGTGTCACCGCATCCTCTAGGGTCGCCGGCTGGTGAAAAGACCCATTCTGCTGTCTCGCCCGGCAGCCCTTCCACGAACGAAAGCAGAGGCAACAGCCACAGCAATTATTCCTTGGCCGGCCACCGACACACCTCTGAGAGACTTCCAGGAACATCTGGGGGTCATCTCCTTCCCCCAACTTGTGGAGCGTCACTGCCAGGGCAGGGGGGAGTGGCGGCGGTGCCGGCGAGGAGCCAGACTGAGCAACCAGGTTCTCCAACAAATCCACCCGACCCGGTCCTGTTGCCGGTCGAGCTGGTCTTGACGCACTGCCGCCTGCTTCCAGTGCATGACAGCCAGCTCCGCCAGCATCGTCTCCAGCACATCCACTGGCTGGACTGCTCGTGGGTCCACTGTGGCAAAGGACCTGACACACACACAGCGTTGTAAGGAGTTGTTCTGGTTTATTCACAATATTTACACTGTTGTTTGGACAGCTTTCCAGCTGCCTGGTTTCCAGCTCAGCTCAGCGCACTCTCAGCTCTCCCACTCTTTTTCTCTCTGGGTCCTGGCGTGTTGCTTAAATAGGGGAGGCATGATTAAACAATGACTCCCAGCTGTCAGCCAGCCTCCCCTGGTACTGCCCCCTAAACCCACTGCCCCATCCCTCCTCTGCAGCCGAGCCACAGACAACACCCTGCCACAGTGACACTGCATTGTGGCCAGATTTCTCTACTTTGGTCTTGTCTGTCAAAAAGGACATTGTTCCAGAAGTCTTGGTTTTTTCAGATGCAACTTTGCAAACCTAAGCCTTGGGGCCATGTTCTTTTAAAAGAGAAATGGCTTTCTCCTGGCAGTCTTTCCAAACAAACCATACTTGTGCAGTCCTTTTTGAATTGTACTGTTATGGACTTCAACATTTAACATGCTAACTGAGGCTTGTAGAGTCTGAGATTTAGCTCTTTTTTCAGTTTCTTTTTTTGTATGGTCTAACCTTGGGGTGAATTTACTGGGATAGCCATTCCTGAGAAGATTAGCAACTGTCCTGGATGTTTCCCACTAGTGAATAATCTTTATCACTGTAGAATGATGGACTGTTTGGAAATGGCCTTATAACCCTTCCCAGATTGATGGGTAACATCAATCGCTTCTCTAAGATCATTGCTGATGTCTTTCCTCCTTGGCACTGTGTTAACGCACACCTGAATGTTCCAGAACAGCAAACTGCCAAAACTTCTGTTGGCTGATGATCAATTAAGTGTATTTGCACCTGGCTGCTACTAACCCTCTTAATTTCTTATAGAAGCAATAAGAGTGCACTTAGTTTTTCACACACTGCTTCTGTAGTATGACTTAATTTTTGTTGAATAATAACACAGTGTAATATGTTATGTTTTGTTGTTCATCTGAGGTTGTAGTTCAAAAATTTTAAAACATGCAAAGGACCAGATAATTTTTGTATTATGTCTTGATATGTAAAATCTTACAATTGAAAGAGGGTGTACTTTCTTTTTCACAACTGTATATACACATCAAATACAAGGACAGTGAGACATTCAAATGCCTGAATTTTACTCTTAAAAATGTTTATGAACCCTAATTAAAATAAAGTGTTATAACAACTTGTAGGGGCTTTTGAATGTTTAAATAGCATTAAAAACAAATGAAGCTTATGCCTAAGTTCAGTAAGGAAGATTTGTGTTCATTCCTCTGCCTGCAATCCTGGGTGTTTGGGCCTGGTGGTCTATTCTTTACATAACTTACGTTTTCCCATACTATCAAACTGAATTCTGTCGTCATTACTCTCGTCCAATAATTTGTTTACACGCCTTCTGTTAGCTCATTAGCCTCTGTTCCCTGTGCTTCAGATTTCAGTGCTCTTCTGCCAGTTTGCCTTATTTGTGCAGCCCTCCTCCTCTCCACCTCATCCTGCTACTCAGATGTCCTAGTCATCTCCAACACCACCAGTGTCTAGACTCTCAGGGTTCTGTCCTACTCTCTACTATTGTTGGAACTCCACTCAGCTATGTGGATTAATTAGAGTTTAATAGTTTATTAATCAAACTTTGTACCTCAATGAATTATTTTAAATTCTTTCAAATGATCTCTCCCTATCAAACTACATTTAGTGGCACATAAGTTAATTCAAAGCAGACATAATTACGTAAGGCAAATCTATTCAAGCCGCAGTTTATGTGTGTAATTATACTGAGTCTGATCTATGCCAGAGGGGGTATTAAAATGCTGCCTGTAGCTTTTAGAAAAAGGTGTAACTTCTGGAGCACTGTGTTCCCCTACTATCAGGATTATCATTTGTACAGCTATTTTCATAGACATATGAAGTTCTCCCTTATACATGGGGATGGTAGATGAACTACTAAGCTTCTCAGGTTTTCAAAATTGCTACAAAGATCTGCTCCTGACAGTTTCTGGAAGTTTTCTGTGCTGACTATAAATTCCTATGAATAATCATTAACCTGCACTTCTACTGTAATTCATAGTGCTACTTACAGACAACGTTTCATGTAGTGTATTATATGTTTACACAGTATGTTCAGAGAGAAAAACAAATGCTTTCCATTTAGTATTTGTATGTAGGAATGAAGTCTTGAGGAGAGCAATAACAACAGAATCTGGGAGAGAAACATTTATCTTGTTTGAAGTCATTGTTTTTCAGTCCTCATGCAGTCCAAACCAAAACAGCAAGAAAACACTCATAGATAATGGTCCAACTTTCCTTAAATTTATCTGCTGCAATAGTCTTTGCATTATTGTTCAATAAATTCTTTCAAATGTCAGTAACCACACTGCATTTACTTTGAAAAGCTTCCTTTAGTACTTTTGATGTTAAGGAGATTCATTATATTCATTCACACTCAGGCTCAAGTGGTCAAGGGTGTGTTATTGAAATATGCAGCATGTATTAGTAAACATGTCTTATTTGTATTTTATTCACTGTATTTTTTGTGGAGTTTGCCTGTGCTAATATTTTTTTTCTTCTGGCCTTATTTTACAACTTTATGAAGGAATTATTGCAAGCTTCCACTAAAAATGAAATATTTTCAGAGGCTTGCCCTGAGGTCAGACCTGATGGGATCCTCAGAATATTAACAAAGAGAGACCTCAATGAGAGGCCATAGGGCTGGACGAGAGGTGAGGAAGACCAAACGAAAGAAAAAATTAATACTTGAGAATGTTTGAGAAAGGAATAGAAAGTTGACCAAAAAACTGACACAAAAGAAAAAGGAATTACATTATTGTGTTGGGTTGGTTCAGTCAAATTGAGTTCAGTGAAACACACGTGCGCACACACACACACACACACACACACACACACGCACACACACACACATATATAAACACACCTAAAAACCTAAGTGCAAACCCAGAAAATATAATTTCATCATAAAAGCAGCTATTAAATCTTCTAATTAATATTTTTACATTACTTTATAACTACATTACACTTTGATAATTGTATATAATTTAAAAGGACCTTGTGAGTCAATCATTATCGAACTAACAACTCATAAAAATCATTATGGAACTAATAACTTTGAGGTAAGAAATTACTCCTTGTCATCTTGACATTGTTTTCAATTGTTTCTTAGTTCTTAGAAATACATAATGTTTTTCAAGTGCCAGATTTGAATGGAAACATGTCATACAGTACTGTGCAAAAGTCTGAACCCACCCTCATTTCTTCATATTTTGTTTGGAAAATTGGAAATTGGTGTAGCAATTTTTTGAAACATAAATGGGCATACAGTCTAAAAGTCAAAAACAGAGTTTGTAAAATTCTAACAAGCTTGAAAATCAATATTTGATATGACCAACCTTATTCTTCAACACAGACCGAACTCTCTGAGGCAAGCTTTCTTGTAATCTCTTTAAGTCATCTTCAGGAATAGTTCTCCAGGCTTCTTAAAGGACATTCATGTTGCTCCATTTTGTTCTGTTCTCTGTCAAGATGATCCAACACTGCTTCAATAATGTTGAGGTCCAGGCTCTGGGGAGGCCAATCCATGGCTGATAGTGTTCCATTGTGTTTTTTATCCAAGTTTGCTTTTACTGCATTGCCAGTGTGTTTGGAATCATTGTCATGTTTTCATTCATTATTCCATCAATTTTTACAAGATCCCCAACACCACTGGCTCAAATGCAGCCCCAAACCATGACAGATCCTCCACTGTGTTTTACAGATGGCTGTAGACATTCACTGTTGTACCTCTCCTGACCTCCTCTTTACATATTAATGACATTTTGAACCAAAACTTTCAAATTTGGATTCATCACTCCATAAAACCTGTTTGCCATTGATTTCCAGTTCTTGTGTAATTTGGCATACCTCAACCTTTTCTCCCTGTTTCCCTTCCTTAAGCATTGCTTCTTGACAGCAACCCTTCCACTGAGGTTACGTCTTATGAGGCCTCAGTGAACAGTAGATGGTTTAATTGAAGGGCCAGATGCATCTCTCAGGTCTTGTGTTAGGTCTTTGATGGATTTTTTTCCTATTTCTTAAGGACATGATTTTCAGATACTGTTTATCTACTGTAGATCATGTTTTAGGCCTACCACGTCTTCTTTTGTCCTACACTTCTCCAATTTCCTTTGTTTTTTTAAGGACACAGTGCACAACATGCCAAGATATTAGTTTTCAAAAATTAGTACTTTATGTCTGCCAAACCATGTTATCTTTGGCATTTATTGTAGATTCAACTAAAGAAATGGGAATAAATTATGTGGTTTTGCGACAGGCTGCTAGTAACAAAGTGCCTAAAGATACAATTTAAAACTGGTTCTTTGCTATGTTGTCTGTTATACAGTATCTAGACACAACACTGATTCAAAACAAAGAAGAAAAATAAAACATTCCTCTGAAAATGGTCAGGTACAAGGACTAGACTGAAAATAAGTGAAAAAGCAGCCAGTGTCCAAGGAAAAACTTTGAAAGACCTTCAGAAAGCCTGGAGAACAATTGAACTATTGCTCAAGACCACTTAAAAAAATTACAAAAAGTCTGGCTCCTTGGAAGCAAAATATAAAGAAATAAGGGGTGGCTCAAGACTTTTAGAAAGTACTGTATCTGCACTTTATGCTCCTCAAATAGCAAGCTGAACCCAACAATTTCCATTCTATCTATTTTCTTAACTGCTTTTCTAATTCAGGGCAACAGGGAGGTTGAAGCCGATCCCAGCTGCCAGGGGACGAGGCGAGAGGCAGCTGCATCCTGAACAGGTTGAAAGTCTATCACAGGGCTGAAACATAGAGACAGACAACCATTCAGTCAAATGCACACCTATGGCCAATTTAGAATTCCCCCAATTAATCTAAAAAGCGTGTCTTTGGACTGTGGGAGGAAACAGAAAGAACCAAGAGAGAACCCATGCAGGCACAAGGAGAACATGCAAATTCAACACAGAAAGGCCCCAGCCAGTCTGCAGATTAGAATCCAGGACCTTCTTTTTTTGTTCTGTACAGCATTCTGTGCCAGTTTGTTATCTTATTCATTTTACCAATCCTGCAAAGGTGACAAAGCTCGCCTCTACCCTTAGGTGAACGGCCTGAGCTTGGTCACTTCTGAAAATATTCAGATGCCAATAAATGATGCAACCAGGCCATTTCTGTTCATTTTGCCTCAGGCTTCTTCTGCTTCTCTGAAAATTAAAATAATCCTTTAATGGTAAGAGAAATTTTAGCTGTGCATGACTTCCACTCTGCTGTTGAAGGCAGATTAAGTAAAGGTGTGGAAACCTTTAATCTCAGTCCTAAATTAACAGTATTACCCCATGTACATCAGAGAGAATACCTACTAAACCTGATTATACCAGAAAATCCCATTAGTCATTCAAATGCAAGTGACAGTGTTGCCTTCTTTAGTCTTTCAAACATATAAGAAAATTCCTCACAGCTTCAGAGATTCTATTTGAGCTTAAATATATTATGGAAAAATACTATCTAAAGAACCTTAATGAGACCTACTGTGTCAAAATTAGGCACAGTTTTCCATGTAGTAATCTCTCCAAATGACTACCTAGAAAAACTTGATAGTATGTAGTCATAAGTATGCTGAAAACAAATCTGCATAATATGTATAAAAACTCTGGCATCCTTGTACGCTGTTATGGGTTAGAGTACATTAAGTGTTGAAAGGTTTGTACACTAAGTAGTTAGACAAAAATAGAACTGATTTGTATTTATGCATGTGTGTGTTTACATGGGTTGTAATTTTACAGTGAACTTCACATTTTTTTCAGTCTGGCCTTGCTCCTAACTAAACTGCTATTGATCGCTACTGATTTCCCTCCAAGCAATCAAAAAAATATCATCATAAATATAAAGTTGTTGCTGAAATTGTAGTGTTGTTGTCAGTGCAGACTATATTAAAAGTTATTGTGTCAGTGATTTTGTTTTTTCCCTAACTGACCTTAACCTGAAGGAGCTTCAGTTTGTGGGGTATTAGAAGCTAATTTTGAAAGAAACAAAGACTAACAGAATCACGGCTGCATGACAAAAATCCAAAAATAGTCAACAATGATGTTGTTGCTAATTAGTAATGCCAATTTTAGAATTAATAGAAGAATTTGAGTATCTTCTTTGTGTCTCCTTGTGAGTCAGAAAGCATGTGCTCTGTGTAACCCTTATCCTTATCTAAATTATAAATTTATTTCCCAAAGAAATGTCCCAAAAGACCCCTGAAGTCAGTTCCAATTGTGATAATGATGTACAAACTCAGACTGACTGGGTGATTGTAACTGTGACTATGCTGCAGAGTATTGCCATCTTGACATATAATTCTGTTATATGTCCCAGTTTGAGACCTTTTCATTTGGAGAAATGTTTATAAAATATGTTAATGTTACATAACGAACTGTTTCTCCTCAACATAAAATCATATCATTTGAGAGATAAAAGTTTGAGACTGTAGACTAAATAACATGTTTATTTTTAATATGGATTTTGTTTTTCTTTTTGCGGACAGCTGGTGTGCATGCTACGTTTAGCAACGCAACAAGTCTTCTCACGCATTTTTGCCCAAGAATAAAGCTGCCAGCAGATGCTAAATTACCCGTTTGGGCTATTTTCTCCCCTCCATCTTCTCTCTCAAGGCCCCCTCACCCTTTACTTTCTATCCTCATTCTCACTTCCCTCCCATCTGACATTCACCTCCTTGCTCAATCCTCCATTACCATTCAGTTCACTGATCTGATATTTGAACTAATGAGAACAATATAAAGTCAGAAGATGAGGTGGTATTCACTCTGTAATGAGTCTGCGTGTACAGTATACTGTATATGTCAGTGTGTATATGCATGTGAGAAATTTTGCAGTGTGGTTTGGCATGTTTCTGAGGGTATGTGTGAATCTCTATGCATTTATTTATTTATTTATTATAAACTTGTTAAGTTTTAATGGGATGTTGTTGACCTGTGTTTATACAGTAAAAATGTATGTGTTTTTATGTGGGTAGATGAATATGTTACTGATGAAATGTGTTAATATAGAACAGCACTGAGGTATCCTTATGTTTTTTGCTATTTCTTGTTTTGTTTTGTAATTTTAAGCTGCTTTTTGTTACTTTTTTTTTTAAAAGATTCTGTCTGCCATCAAGAACAAAGAAATTTGCAGCATGGTCTCTCCTATGTGACTCATTATTTATGAACATCCTCTTTTTTCACTCAGCTATGCACTGTGTGCTATTAACATGTACTTATGTAAAAGTTACTATGAGTCATATAAACATAAATTCCAACAAGCTTTAAAACAAAATGTCAAAGTTTGACTACTGCAGTCTATTTTTTTCTGTGTGCATTTTATTTTTTGTTTTTGACTGACACGTACTATTAAGAGATTGTTTGTTACTATAGAGAGAACAGATAACAGGCTGAGCTGCATAAGCAATCAACTTAAAAGTAGCACACACACAATGAACAGGGATATTTTACACCATCATATAAACACAAATGCGTGTACAGAAAGAACACATTCTCACTCACAACTCGTGTTTTAGCCAGCACTTGGACAAGGTTTCTTCTCATCACACCTTAACACACCAAACATCTTTTAAACTTCAAATTTCCATGGTGCAGGGCTGCTGCAGGATACCATTTGTCCAGAATGTTAACAACCACCTAACGTCTGCATAAGGAGGGAGACTTTTGGTGTGGTGGGTGGCATGATGACACTATCTGGAAGACAGGATGTGCCCCCAGCTGTGTGTCATACAGAAGGCAGAAACATTTACAAGCAGGTAGCATTGGCACATCATGAAGGTTTATGAAAGACCAATCCTAAATTCCCTTCAGTCACTTGTTGAGTCTTCATTAGATACCCTCCTGTTTCTGTACCAGTCGGATGTAGGAGTTAACGATTTACCTACTCCACTATGTCTACACCCATCTCTACAGGTCAGAATCATGTCCTTTAAATTCTCCAACAGCTTTAACATTATTCAACCTCCCCTGCTGTGGAAGAAGATGACTGCCATGCAGGTTGATGCTCATTTGGTGTCTTGCGTCATGGAGGACCTTATCAGCTGTTTGCAGCATGTGAGCCTTCAGACAGAGTGGTGAGCAGTACTCGAGCAACAGGAGGGACTGTCCTGCCCCCTTTTCTCTTAACCCCATACAGTTTGCATTACATGGTATGGCCTCACAGATGATGTTACACTCCTCATAATGATGTCACCAGTTCAGGTAGTATAATTTACAGACTATGACATTTACTTTTGATGAAGCTAACAACATGCCTGTGGGAGCGTGCACTGCACCACTCTCTTTCAAATCCCACTCCTCCTTCCAATGCCTATACTGTCAATGTGTAAGTTGTACAACCTCCTGGGAAAGAAAGTGAACTGACAAGGACATTGAGAGGAGAGCTCAGCAGATTACAGCTACTGAGAACCAAAGGTCCTGCAGCAGTGGACTAACTGAACAAGCTCAGGTTTCATACACCATTGTCATAGGCAGTGGTGTATAAAAAAAGCAGAAATGTGGAGAGCCAGGTGAGCTGCTAAGTACGAGGTAAAAAAAAAAACCCCCACCTTCCATTACTTTCCATTTTCTGGCCAACTCACTGGATAATAAAAGAGTCCTGCTCTGGCTAAGACTGAACATACAAACAGAAAGGAGGAACTGTTGTTCCAGCATAAAAAAGAAATGACATATGTGGTATGCAAATTACAAACATGCAAATGAGACCCCACATTTTACCCAAGACTCACCTGTAACTGTGGTAACCCTGTTTTTTTTTTTTTTTTAATAAGAGCTGGTCACCCAGCACACACAGTATTACTTTACTCTATGTGTGTATGTGGGCATACAGCATGAACCAGACTTGACTTTCTCGGCATAATAGCTATTTTTGCTCAGCATCTCTCTGTACTGTAGATGTACAGCAACTGTCCCTGCAATGCCTCCGCAACCACAGCTGTCTTGGTTGCCAGGCCCCTGGGGGGTTGTTAAAGAAGCATCTCTGGGGAAACTGAAGAACGGGCTGAGATGGTGGGAAGGCAGGGTCTCAAAGAGGTCAGAGATCTTTTAAAAGGAGAAAAGACAAGTAGAAGATCCAGAGAAAACACTAGAGAGGCAGAAAGGAGACTTGATACGTTGTTATAAATAGTCACTGAAGAGTAAGAAAAATATATATAAGAGGTACTGAAATGTTATAGCTGACATAAAATGTGAGACCAGCTTTGCAAGCAGAACTTGTAGTTCCTGCTTTATGCAGCCCTAACATTTAAAGTATTATTGACCATTCAGTGCCCTCTTACACCACTTCCAACATTACCCATTCACATGAGTCAGGTCAGGAGTGGAGGCCCTGGCGGTCTGATCCCCAGCTATCGAGGCTGGTTATTGTGACATGGAATGTCACCTCTCTGGTGGGGAAGGAGCCTGAGCTAGTGCGTGAGGTTGAGAGATACTGGCTAGGTATAGTCGGGCTCACCTCAATGCACGGCTTGGGCTCTAGGACCAGTCTCCTAGAGAGGGGCTGGGCTCTGTTCCAGTCTGGAGTTGCCCTCGGTGAGAGGCCACGGGCAGGCGTGGGTATTCTTGTATCCCCTCGGCTTGCTGCCTATACGTTGGGCTTTTTGCTGGTGGACAAGAGGGTTGCTTCCCTGAGCCTTTGGGTAGAGGAACGGATTCTGACTTTTGTTTGCGCTTATGCTCCAAACCACAGTTCAGAGCACACAGCCTTCTTGAAGTCGCTGGGTGGGGTGCTTGAGGGTGCTCCATCTGGTGAATCTGTTGTCCTACTGGGAGACTTCAACGCTCATGTGAGCAACGACAGTGAGACCTGGAGGGGCATGATTGGGAGGATCTGAACCCGAATGGTGTTCTGTTATTGGACTTCTGTGCAAATCACAGTTTGTCCATAACGAACAGTAAGTTCTAACATAAAGGTGTCCACAAGTGCAAATGGCACCAGGACACCCTAGGTCGCAGGTCGATGATCAATTTGGTAATCGTATCATCAGATCTGTGGCCATATGTTCTGGACACTCAGGTGAAGAGAGGATCTGAGTTGTCAACTGATCACCACTTAGTGGTGAGTTATATCGTGTGGCAGGGAAGGATGCGGGACTAAACAAATAGTGAAGGTGTGCTGGGAATGCCTAGCCAGGTCCGTGAGATCTTCAACTCCCACCTCCGGCAGAACTTCAACAGCATTCCGAGGGAGGCTGGGGACATTGAGTCTGAATGGACCATGTTCAGCACCTCCATTGCTTAGGCTGCGGAGGAATACTTTGAGGACCACTTTAACCCCACTGACACATCTTCTGTAGAAGAAGCAGAGTCTGGGGACAAGGGGGACGACTTGCCCATCACTAGGGGCGAGGTCACTGAGGCAGTCAAAGAGGTTCTTGGTGGCTGGGCCCCTGGGGTGGATGAGCTTCACCCTGAGTTCCTGAAGGCTCTGGATGTTGTAGGGCTGTCCTGGTTGACACGCTTCTGCAACATTGCGTGGAGATCTGGGGCGGTGCCTCTGGACTGGTAGACTAGAGTGGTGGTCCCCATCTTTAAGAAAGGGGACCGGAGGGTGTGCTCCAATTACAGGGGGATCACATTCCTCAGCCTACCTGGGAAGGTCTATGCCAGGATGCTGGAAAGGAGAGTTCCTCCATTAGTTGAACCTCAGATACCGGCGGAACAATGCGGTTTTCGTCCTGGTCGCAGAACACTGGACCAGCTCTTTGTCCTCTTGAGGACATTTGAGGGTGCGTGGGAGTTTGTCCAACCAGTCTACATGTGTTTTGTGGACTTAGAGAAGTCTGCAGATGATCAGTTAGCTGTTTTACAACTACTCTTTCAAGAATTTTTGAGATAAAAGGAAGGTTGGAGATTGGCCTATAATTAGACAGCTGGGTCAAGTGATGGCTTTTTAGGTAATGGTTTAATTACTGCCACCTTAAAGGTCTGTGGTATGTAACCCATTAATAGAGATAGGTTGATAATATTTAAGATTGAAGCATTAATTAATGGTAGGACTTCTTTGAGCAGTTTTGTAGGAATGGGGCCTAATAGACACGTTGATGGTTTGGTTCAGAAAGATCAATCAGAGAGAAAGAGTATAAATAAATATCAGTAGTACTGAAAGTAGCTGTACGTAATGATATGTCTGTGAGATAGTTAGGAATAATCTTTTCTCTGTTGGTTAAAATTTTATTTGTGAAGCAATTCATGAAGTCATTACTAGTTAAGGTTAAAGGAATGCTTGGCTCAACAGAGCTCTCACTCTTTGTCACTCTGGCTACAGTGCTGAAAAGAAACCTGGGGTTCTTATTTTCTTCAATCAGTGATGAATAGTAAAATCTCCTATCTTTATGGAGGGCTTTTTTATAGAGCAACAAACTCTCTTTCCAGGCTAAATGAACCTCTTCTAAATTAGTGAGAGGCTCTCCAGGTTATCTGCTTTAAGGTGTGCGTTTGAGAGTTAAACCAGGGAGTCAAGCACTTCTGATTTGAGGATTTCTTTTTAAGAGGAACCACAGTATCCAGAGTCGCACGCAGTGAGGATATAACACTATTAACAAGATAATTAACCTCTGTGGGAGTAGAGTTTAGGTAGCTTCTCTGCACTCTGCTGGCACATGGCATTGAAGATAACAGTGGAGGAATTATATCCTTAAACTTAGTTACAGCACTTTCAGAAAGACATCTGTAGTGAAATGTATTCCCCACTGCTGTGTAATCCATTATTGTAAATTTAAATGTTATTAAGAAATGATCAGACAAAAGAGGGTTTTCAGGGAATACTGTTAAATGTTCAGTTTCTATGCCATAAGTCAGAACAAGATCCAGAGTGTGATTGAAGTGGTAGGTGGGCTCCTTTACATTTTGAGAGAAGCCAATTGAGTCTAATAATAGATTAAATGCAGTGTTGAGGCTGTCATTTTCAGCATCTACATGGATGTTAAAATCACCCACTATAATATTTTTTAAATCATTTACTAACAGGGACTTAGACGAGAGAGACCTAATATTTAATAATCCACATTTAACAGTTTTACTCTTTGGTGCAGTTGAGGATACTATATTGTTCTTTCTTTGTGAATTGTTATGCTTAAATTTTTTTTGCTGATTTTTGGTTTGTTTTTTGATGGTCTGGGAGCAGACACAGTCTCTATGGGGATGGGTATCTGAACTTAGAAGCATCCACTGAAAAGGATGTTTCAGACAGATATGAAGAGAACCACTCCAAAGCAGACCCTGATATACCCACCTAGTATTTCAGCCTATCGAGCATAAAGTGATGGTCAGCAGTATCAAGGGCAGAGGTCATGCCCAGCATCAGTAAAACAGAATATTTTCCCACATCACTATGCATCAAAATATCATTGGAGGGGCACTTCAGAAGTTCTCCAACTGTGCAGGTTCTTTTAGAGTTACTTTCCACTTTGTAGTTTGTGTCTTTTGCCTTGTCTTCCTCCCTTCATCCCCAACCGGTCGCGGCAGATGGCTGCCCCTGCCTGAGCCTGGTTCTGCTGGAGGTTTCTCCCTGTTAAAAGGGAGTTTTTCCTTCCCACTGTCACCAAGTGCTTGCTCATAGGGAATCGTCTGATTGTTGGGGTTTTTCTGTATGATTGTTGGGCTTTTTGTGTATTATTGTAGGGTCTTTACTTTACAATATAAAGCGCCTTGAGGCGACTGTTGTTGTGATTTGGCGCTATATAAATAAAATTGAATTGAATAGTTGATTTCCAGAGCAGAATAAGGACACCAGATTCTGCATTCCTAGAACATGGAGTTGGAGTCTGTCCAGAGAGACTCACCAGAAAAGCAGCTGAATTAAATTGAGGATGTGGACAACCGTAAACCTCCAACGAACTAGCTGGTGGGGAAACTTAAGATGAGAAGGACTTTTTAGCAATAAATCAGCTTTCAAAATAGGAGAGAGGGGATTGTCCACTGGTTAATGTACCTAAGCGGCAACCAACGTAAAGAGTTATATGTATCCTAGGAACCATTCATACTTACATTTAGTTTGGGTGTCACCTAGATTTTTAGGTCCATACAGTCTGCTCTCATGTTTTCAAAGTGTTTGTGACAGAGTCTGGTAAAGGATCTGACGACAACAATGAGAGAAAGTGGGATTTAACCTAAGTGCCCCTGTTAATAGTAACACTTTCATGTAGGTAAAAGAAAACCTTTTAAAATCGTGTAAAATTGTGTGATCATAAAGCTAATATTTCTCTGAGTTTGCTTAATTTGATCTGACACCTACTGTCTGTGTCTGTAGAGAATGGGGTAAATCTTTTTGGGCATTGAGTAGTGATACCATAAGCTGGAGTGGATAGATGAACCAGTGAACAATCCACATAAACTCACTTTGAGCTACCGTTGCACAGTTTAGACTCTCAGGTCAACACATAGCCACCAGCTCTGACCTTAAAATGCCTTATACTGGCAGGATTAATGCTGCATTTCAATTAAAGGATTGACAGGCTATTTTCCCTCATACTGTGTCCTTTGCTGTACCATTAGGTCCAAATGCTTTCTCATGCTTTCTGTGACTATTTAAGGACTACTTTAAGGATCTGTTGTCTTTTATTTAGATGTTTGAAAAAAATTTAATAAAATGTCACTGTGAGTCAAAACCACAAATGTAAGATAAGCAGTGCATTAACCAACTTGATGCAACATTTCTGCAAAAGATGGCTTTGCCTTTTTCAAACATTTTCTGCAACTTTGCACGCTTCATTCTGGACAATAATTTTTGCTTCTTACAGCCATTACACACTTGGAATGCTAGTCATTTTCTTGGTGTAAAATGCACCACTGAAAGAACAAACTTGAGAGGAGGCAGTTAGTGGACTGCAGAACAGCCATCGAGAGCCCACTGCTGAATGTTCATGTGTTGTGTCTAGACCACATTCCTACATTTCCCCAGGGATCTGGCCATCTAAGGCAAGAAGAGTTACAGCACACTAGGTGCCTGATGACTCACTGTGAGCAAGAGTAGGAGTGAACAAATAAACATTGGCCTTAACTGGAGGGAGCTTGAAGTGAATATAGCTATGCTTCTCTCATTGTTCCATCTACACAAATTCTTAACCCATTCATCCCTTTCACTGGACTAATGAGACAGTTTTATGGTGCTTTGATAATTGTGTGGTCACTAAGTTACAGGTAAATAAATGGAAATAGTTTTCTCAAGGAAAAAAAAATCTATATTAGTCACAGAGCCTTTAATTCCTGGCATGTGCAGGATTCCTGTTTTTCTTAATGAGTTAGCTAAAGTGAAAACACAAGTTCATACCTTTCTGCTGTTCTGCTGTTAAAATGTGAAATCTTTGGTCTTGCCCTAACATGAAAGGAGATTGTTATCAGTGAAATATTACCCCATAATTCTTCTGTTGTTGTTGCAGCATGGATTTATGAATGGCATTGTTTGTCTGTCAGTGAAATATTGCAACTGCTATTGAAGGGACTGTCATTTAAAAAAAAAAAATTGTGCAGCTATTCAAAGTTCTCAGGCATTTAATTCTCTGATTTTACCTCTAGCATCTCCATGAGGTTGACATTTGTGGTTTTGGTTGACCACTGTGGATAGATTGCAGCAACATTTGATTCCTCATAAAAATTACGTTTGAGTTTGTCTAATACTTTGTATTTGTATGTGAATAATTTGTATTCAGTGCTCATTGCTAATATTAGCACGTCCGTCAGCAGTAATTAGAGAAGTAAGGTCACTCACATTGGTTTTAACTGATGTGTCACTGCTACACTGTCGCTGTCATGTGAGAGATGTTTTAGCTTTAACACAATTCACCATAGTAATAACACAGATACAGATAAACTGTATCACATGCGTGATAAACTGTTCAGTTATTTGCTTTGAAAAGTATAAAAACTGTCAAGTTTTCACCTGTTATCTACTTTCTCTGGGTTTTTAAAACCTCTTATCAGTGATTTTCTACAGGATATTGTTTTGTATAGCAAGTACAGGATGTGAGGTTTAATGGTGTGTTTCTTCTGTGGTGCTCTATATTTAATTATGCAGAACTATCAGTGGCATTCTGACTATCTGCTGCATTTTTCCCCTTGTGACTCACTTTTGCAGCTGCTCACACTGTGGCTTTCAAAAGGAAGTGAGTCTCTGGCAACACTTATATTTGGCACACAAAACCCTGCAGTGGTCCAGTAGTCCCTTTGGTTTGGGAAAGGAATATGAGTCTTTAAGTTCAAAAGGGACTCAAATATGGAAATGAGCCTTTAATTAACTGTCGGGTTCACATGGTGTGGCTGACTAGAGCTTCCAAATGAAGCTACTTCAAAAGCTTTACCTTGTGCTGTGCTTAGGAATGCTGAAATAGGAAAGAGCAGTTTTGTTTATTGGTCTCTGTTGCATCAGCTGATTAGATTCAGTATCAGTTAACACAGTTTGCAGCAGTGATGGATAGTGGTTTTCAGATATCCTTTTCCTTAGCATAGAATACTAATGACGTGCATTTATGACATATGACATATATAGGACTCTAGGGTAGAAAGATCATTCATAACTTAGTGACAAGTTGGTAAAATACAAACACTGCATAGCAGAAAGACTTGAGGCATATGTCAGCAACAGATAAGCTGGATTTGAACCAGTGTAGCCATGGCAGAAAGACAGCTTCCCAAGAAAAACCACCCACAGGTTGCCAGGAACTGTAGCCAACAGACAAAGGCGTGAATAATGAAACTAGACTGTGATGCATAACAACCATGCCCTCAATGGTTATGGGTGTTGTACATGTACATTATGATGCAATGAATACTCTGGTAGGTCTTGGTGCTAAGTATGAAGTAGCATCAGAAATGTTTTTCTCCCTTTGCAACAGTAAAGAAAGGATGCAGAGGAAAACAGCCTCTCTCTGTGTTGAGGAAGTACACATCTGTCTGTGCACTGAAGGGCTGTGGAGGGGAAGGAGAAGGAGAGAAAGAAGCACAGTCTGTTTTTATGAGTTAACGTTTGTGTAATGGTGGTGAATTCAGAAAATCCTGACAATTTAAAGGCCTGTTATCTACATATATTAAAGTGTACACTGTGCAGACTGAATAAATAGAAAGAACAAGGAAAACAATGAACACTTCTTTTAGTTATTTATGCGTTTCAAAAATGCTTTCTCCTCTGTAAGGAATGACTTATAAATCAAGTCTTTTTTTTTTTCCTTAAGTGTCATTTTATATCACTGACGTAGGCAAGAATGGAAACTCTCATATATGCTTTTTTTAGTTTTTGACTGTAAAGTGACACATCAGAGCAGACAGTCACTGACGGGAACAACAGTGGGCTGTAGGCCAGCTCTGCAGACAGATTTCTCTTTAGAGACTTCTCTTCAAAATTAGGTGATGGTGTTATTTTTAGCCCCAGTATAAACATTATGTGCTCCCTATAACATAGTCAGTGCAAGAACAACAGAATAGGTATCCTGCATTGCACAACAGTCAGCTTCTAAGTTCCTGAATGGTGATTGGGCTTTTGATAATGCCCACATTTGAGAGGCATTTTTGAATTCTCTGGGGCAACCCGTGTTTTCCTGTTTCACCCTCCATTCTGTTTGATCCGCCTTCACACCGTCCTCAGCGGACTGGATCAAATAACAGCTGCGAAGCCTCGCAGCCTTGTCCTCTCTCTTTGTGCCAGATGAGCCAACATTGAAGATGGAGAAAATGATAGCCACACAGCTTCTGATCTCTCGTGAAATACTGTTTGAACTTTGATTTTCTGTCAGAAGCCATTTGTGAACACTCCCCTTATTTTTCTGGGAACAGCTGAGTGAGCTTCAAGAACTTCATTAAAACAGTTTCAATTTGATCTGACAATATCTGCTTAGTTCTATAGAACTGAGCACAGTATTATAAAGGATCTTGGTATTTTTCAGCTTATTTGCTCACATTTTCTTTCCAGTTGATTAGCACATATCTATCTTGTCATGTGAAATGCCATTTGCATCAGAATGTCTTGTCTTTGTATCAATTATATACTACCTGAGGAAAACAATGATGCACTGATGTAATAGGCAACTTATTAAGCTCAGTGGTTGTCCACCATGACAACTTCTAGTGTTTGTGTCACTAGAAATTTTAAATCGGTTGCATATATTCAGCCACAGTAGGTTTTTTTGTTTTTGTTTATGCCACAGCAATCCCTAATGAATGGCCCTAATGAACTGCAGTAAGGTGCAGAGATTTTAAACTGGGGACAAATAATTACTTATTTTGCTTTTCTTACAGACTTTGTAAAACTGTGGATGAATATTGCTCTGCAGGCCTGTCCACACTTCTGACAACACTTTAAACTTTTCAAGTAATCTTGGTATCAGTCATCAGGAGCTCTGTCCTCACCCTGCCAGAGCGGATACTGTTCTCTCTAATCTCTTTATCCTCTTTATCCTCTTTTGTTGAAATCTCACTAAGACACTGCCGGCTCTGCTGCAGCCCTCCTCTCCCTCGCTCTTTCACTCTCTTTCTCTCTCCCCCTCTCTCTGCAGTATCTCTTCAGGGCAGGCCTAAAGGCATCTGCTAAACCTGAAATGTCTTGCTGCTATTGTCCCTCCTTTGTCACAAGTTAAACAGAACAGGTCTGCCTTGGCTGAGGCCCAGTCTAGAGCAGCTGTCCTGCTAAAGATAGACAGAAACACACACCATCTGTTGCTTATTCCTCCTGCTAGCATTTTTTTTATCTTAGGTTTTGTTTTGGGTTTTTTTGTCTTTTTTTCCCCTTCCCGTAACTACTGCTATTTACATCTTCATCATCAGTATTAGAGATGATAATCATGGTGTGCTGAAAGCAGCATTTGATTTCCTCTTTTTATGGGAGGGAAGACACAGCAACATGTGTTAACAAATGTCAAAGCTGCCAGAGATTATAACTATTAAATCATTTCATAATCACAATTAGTGCTGTGGATTTCAGAAGACTGATATTGTCTGCTTAAATTAATTGCAACTAGAGTAAGATATTTATTTTGCAGACACTTAGAGGAGCATTATATTCTAGAGGGGAATTTTGAGTTACAGGGAAGGAAGTTCCTGAGAATGTTTTTTTGGTACAGAGGAAGGTTGATGCTTATTTGAACAAGGTAAAATGCAACCAGGGACAAAGCTGTTATTTACTACATATAATATTCACCAGGTTCTCCATCTTAAGTTAGCATGTCAGTAAGCAATGCTAACAAATTAATAACCAAATCACAATGTCATCAATTTAAAAACCTGACCTGATGATGGTACTAGATGAACATCAACCCCATGGTGGCTTTATTGGAGAACTCAAGAAACCATTCATGAACACATAAATATATTTTAGAACAAGAGATACACCATCATACCAATGTCATTTAATAAAACTGGCTGTCACAGGTATTCTGGTGTTGGCATATGTGTCATCCAATAGCACATAATGCAGAAAAGGTTCTTAAGGTCAAGTAGAAACCTTAAGATATAGTGGTACAGAGTCAAGTATTTTCTTCACAGTAGGTTGAGGACTCTTTTGGTAAATACATGCTTGGAAAGTGAAAGAATCCTTTTTGCTTTTGTATATATTTATGTTTCTTATATGTATAGCACTGTGCAAAAGTCTTGAACCACCCCTCATTTCTTTATATATTAGTAGGAAAATGGAAAATAGGTGCAGCAGTTTATTGAAACGTGCAAAGATATGTGGAATTACGGTATACAAGGCAGAAGCAGAGTTTGTACAATTCTAACGAGCTTGAAAGTAAGTATTTGGTATGACCACCTTTATTCTTCAAGACAACCTGAACTCTTTTAGGCAGCTTTCTTATCATTTCTGTAAGTAGTCTTCAGGAATAGTTCTCCAGACTTCTTGAAGGAGATTCAAAGCTCTTTGGATGTTGGCTGCTTTTCATTCCATTCTCTATCAAGATGATCCCACACTGCTTCAATAATGTTAAGGTCTGTGCTCTGGGGAAGCCAGTCCATGACTGATAGTGTTGCATTGAGTGTTTTTCTATCCAGGTGTGCTTTTACTGTATTGTGTGTTTGGGATCACTATCGTGCTGAAAAATAAACCCACTGCCAATCAGACACTTTCCAGATGGTATTGCATGGTGGATCAAAATTCGACAGTACTTTTCTTTGTTCCTAAGCCTTTTCTCCCTGTTTCCCTTCCTTAAAAATGGCTTCTTGACAGCCAGCCTTCCATTGAGACATTTCTTATGAGGCTTCAGTGAACAGCAGATGAATCAGCTGAAGAGCCAGATGCATCTCTCAGGTCCTGTGTCAGATCTTTGGTGGATTTTTTTTTCCCTGTTTCTTAAGGACATGACTTTCAGATACTGTTCATCTGCTGTAGATAATTTTTTAGGTCTGCCACTTCTTCTTTTGTCTTCCACTTGTCCAGTTTCCACAAATCTTTTAAGGAAACCCTGCACACCATGCTGAGATATGCCACATTTTCTAATAATAGCTCTTTGGGAATCACCTTGTTGGTGGAAAAAAATGCAGTTTTATTCCTGTCAAACAGTGTTATCACTGCCATTTTTTTGTAGATTCAACTAAAGAAATGGGAACAAATTTTGTGTTTTTGCAACAGGCTGGTAGTAACAGAGTGCCTAAAAATATAATTAAAATTGGTTCTTTGTTAACTTGTCTGTTATGTATAGACACAGCACTGCTTCATACCTTGAATCATTCCTGTTGCTGGACAGAAAATGAGGGAAAGTGTTCAAAGAAAAACTTTGAAAGACCTTCAGAAGCCTAGAGAACTGTTGCTCAAGACCAAACACATCAGGCTCTAGAATATGTGGACCAAGTTTATTTTCACTCCATGCTAAAAATGCAACGATTGCTGAGATTCTGTTAAGTCTAAAAAGCCAGAAAACTGATGCTACATACTACAGCCCAGTCACAAGCTTTCTGTAGAAAAAGGCTGACTCTTCTCTGGTTTTCTCTTCAGGCCCAGCGTAAAGAGCTATTCATTCAGGAGCGCTATGGAAGGTACAACCTCAGTGACCCCTTCCAGGCGTTGCAGAGAGACAGTGAGGCTGTGGGGGGGCAGGACAAAGAGGCTGGCTGTTCTTCCTCCACCTCCAACCCTCTGGTGGTTCTCAAACTGGTGGTGAGCCACTGCAGGAGAATGCAGGAGAAGATGCTGGCCCAGCTAGCTGCAGCTGAGAGCAGGCACAGAAGAGTGAGTGGATGTCTTTTTTAATCAGGAGAGCCAGAAATGAAATGGTTGCTGATGCAGATTTGGAGAAAAAAAAATCAACTGGGAAACAGAAAAGTTAAAAGTAATCCTCAGTGGTTGAGAAAGAAAACATAAGTGAAGAAGTAGCCAGTAAAGTGCAGGGCTAGTAAATAATTTTTTATAATGCAAAAAATGCAATCAAATATTTAATATTTATATTTCTAACTGAAGTTGCAAATTAAAAACATTTTATTTTTTGTAAAATACCTCGTGACTCATCTGCAGTACCTCCAAGGCCCACCAGGGGGCTACTGGCCACACTTTGGAAGTCTTTTTTTTTTTTGTATATATACTTAGCTCCCATCTGCACCTCTGCTTACAGTGTAGTGATCATATTGTTTTAAAAATAATCATTATTAATTTTAATATCAAGCAGGCCAAACTCATGTGGGAGGATTTTGTTTCCAAAACTCTGTCTCCCTGCGATGTTTCTTTCAGGTCATTGCAGACCTAGAGGAGGAAAAAAGGAAGCATGCAGAGGACACAGCAGAGGGAGATGATGTCACTTACATCCTAGAAAAGGAGAGGGAGCGCTTACAACAACAGGTGCCCTCTCATTGATAATGCCACGGATTGTCCAAAATGTTCTGTATACAAAATCAGTAAATTAAGAGTCAGTGAGTAATTTTCAGAATTTTAAGTAGCCATTGCATGTCTAAAGCAAAGGTAATGTTCACCAGTTCTAACATGTTTGTTGACTTTGTGTTTCTCTGTGCTGCTAGCTGGAATTTGAGAGGAGCCAGGTCCGCCGGTTGGAAAAAGAACAGCGGCGCATTACTGACCAGCTAGAAGAAGAACGGGCTCAGCACAAACAGCTGTCCTGTGCTTTGGCCAAAGAGTGCAAGTGGGCCAGTGCCAGGGCTCTTGAGGAGGGACACCGACTGACTGAGCTGAGCCGTAAACTTGAAAAGGTATGAAAACATTTAGAACCCCATCTGGGCGTAGCACCCCTTCATGCTTAGGCATGTTAGGCAATGTTATATTTTCTGTTGTTTCTTCACTGACTTTTTCTGATGTAGGAAAAAGAGACTTGTCAGTCTCTGAGAAAAGAACTGGAGAATGAGAGGACAAAAGCTCTGAGGATGGAGGCGAGGGTGGAGGAGCAGCTGGCTGAGTTTGACACAGAGCGTGAACAGCTCCGCTCACGTTTGAAGAAGGAGGAAGCTCATTGTTGTCAGCTACAACAACAGGTTTGGACATTCATCACTATGGAGGATGCACATTTTGCAGATTTTTCTAATATTATTTCATATAATCTTACTACAGTGGGAGAATCTTGGTGTAGAGTCACATTTTTGATTAAAAATGTAACTTTTTCTTTCTTTTTGTGATCAGGTAGAAGAGCTCAAGAGGGAGCTGGAGGAAGTGAACACAGTGAAAGAAACTAGAGGAGCCATTACAGCTCCAGTGGAGACAGGAGGAAAGGAGTGGGCCACAAAAGTTCCTCCAGGAAAGTCATTAGTAGACTCTATTAAGGTTGAGGATATAGAAGAGGACAGAAACCAGCCACCTGTGCAGCCAAACGGTCACCATTGTCCAATAGAGGCTAATGGGCATCATGGCCCACAGAATGGGAATGAAAATCCTCAGATTCAGACCCAAACATCATTCTCTCCCTCCACTGCTGTTTCCCCCACTCTTCCTTGTTCCTCCCCATGCGCCTCACCTGTTCTTGCCAAACGACCCCCAGGCAGCCCAAATCCTGGAAGCTTTCAGTCTCCCTACCAAGCCGGGATCAATCAGCGTTTTCATGCTGCTCGTCATAAGTTCCAGGGTACCACTGATCCAGAGCCGCAGTCCCAGGCTGTGCAACCTACTCTTCCTCTTTTGCCGAAGGACCCCTCTCCTGTGACAGTCACCTCCTCCCCAGAGGCCAGTCCGGTCAAGCAGATTGCCCGCAGCACAGTTACTCAAGTCCTGTCTCGTTTTACCACCGCCCAGCAAAGTGCTACAGCGAAGCTCACCACATCAAACAACTCACCCTTCGGTACAGACTACCGCAGCCTGGCAGCACCCTTGTCTCCAGTCATTGGAAGGGCTGCAGGGATAGTTCCCCAAGGGATAAAATCACCCACCATACCCAGAGCAGAGCGGGGCAACCCTCCACCAATCCCACCTAAGAAGCCCGGTCTAGCTCAGTCCCCTTCTTCTCCGGCCCCAATGCCCAGGTCTGCCAGCCATTTCTCTGATAGCCCCCTCTCAGGAAGCTGTGGCCTCACCTCTAGCCAGGAAGGAGTTAAAGAACTGGACATGGTGGTTTCATCCAATTAACTGATCTGCTTGTGGCATCATCCACAGTTCCTAATAGTAACTGAGATATAGCCTTGTACATAACCAGAGTTTTATCATTTCCTTTATTTTGAACAGATCCCCCTTCAAACACTGTTATACTATTTGTATTTATTAGATTTATTTGAAATACATGCAGGGGCACTATTGTAGGTAGTCAACAAGGAGCTGGTACTAATGAGCAATTAGAGCTGAGTTTAAGTTTCATAAGGTGCATACTATGTCATTATGGTGTATTATTTTTTTTTATAGTGTCTTTCCATTTATTTTGTCTGAAGTATGTTGCTTTTTATTATAAGAATAATCACTAGTAACTCATCCTTTGAACAGTGTAGGCTACCGACTAATTTTAGTTTATTTGTAATGCATCCTAGTTTAACACAACAAATAATCTGATTAGTGCCATCATATGACTGTCATGTCATACTTTGTTCTGTATTACTTTAATGATGTAGTTACAATAATCATATAGACTGATTATGTGTAGGTACTGTTGTAAAAGTGTTCTGATGATCATGGCTTTGTCATTTATAACAAATCATTATAAGAAAAACATGTAGTCAATCATAGTTTTGATTAATATCACATCCTGCCATGCTGGTTATCTTTGTTTTTTATTATATTTTTTACAGTACCTTGTAGGCTGTAAAGTGACATATTTTAATAAATGTATCCTAAATGTTGTCATGTATTCATCTGTTTATTTATCCTCCTACAGGAATTATTTTGCCAGTAAGCAGTGTTTCAGGTATGAATGCCAATAATTTGAGTAAATAATGTAAAAAGAGGATTTTCATTTTGGTTTTTATATATTTATAAATCATGTTGATTCCTTACAATTGAGAAGGACGAACCAGTGAAGATGTTTGTCATTTTTGCTTGAGAAACTATTTCGAACCAGCTAGTTCAACTAGGATTCAAATCATTATTAATAACCACCACAATCCGTATAATCTGTTACACTCCCTAATAAAATCTCATGTTGTGTACACTCACTGGCCACTTTATTAGGACACCTTGCTAGTATTTGGTTTGACCTCCTGCCTTCAGAACTGCCTTAATTTTTCATGGCACAGATTCAACAAAGTGTTGGAAACACTCCTCAGAGATTTTGGTCCATCTTGATATGATGGCATAACACAGTTGCTGCAGATTTGTCTGCTGCACATCCATGATATCCACGTGGATGTTCCCTTCCACCACATCCCAAAAGTGGATTGAGATCTGGTGGCTGTGGAGGCCATTTGAGTACTGTGAACTCTGTCATGTTCAAGAAACCACTTGATTTAAGCTTTGTGACATAATGCCTTATCCTGCTGGAAGCAGCCATCAGAAGATGGGTACACTGGTCATAAAGGGATGGACATGGCCAGCAACAATACTCAGGTAGGCTGTGGGTACTAAGGGGCCCAAAGTGTGCCAAGAAAATATCCCCTAAAACATCACACCACCACCAGCAGCCTGAACTATTGATACAAGGCAGGATGGATCCATGCTTTCATTTTGGTTAAGCCAGACTCTGACCCTACCATCCAAATGTTGCAATAGAAATTGAGACTCATCAGACCAGGCAACATTTTTCTAATCTTCTATTGTCCAGTTTTGGTGACCCTGTGTGAATTGTTTCCTGTTCTTAGCTAACAGAAGTGGCACACACTGTGGCCCTCTGATGCTGTAGCCTATCTGCTTCATGATGCGACATATTGTGCAACCAAGGAATGCTTTGTTGCATACCTTGGTTGTAACGGATATTTCAAATTTTTTTTCCAGACCATTCTCTGTAAAACCCTAGAAATGCCTGTGTGGGAAATTCCTAGTAGATCCATGCCACTTTCAAAGCCACTGAAATCGCCTTTCTTCCTCATTCTGATGCTTGGTTTGAACTTCAGCAAGCCGTATTAACCATGTCTAAATGCCTAAATGCACTGGGTTGTTGCCATGTTATTGGCTGATTAGATATTTGCATTAATTAGCAGCTGCACAGGTGTACCTAACAAAGTGGCCCGTAAATGTGTACTATATATACTATATATAATGATAAAAAACATGTGACATGAACCACCAACATAAAGATTGTTGCAGCATAATGTACCTCTTCACAAAGCAAAAACTGTTCAGAAACAGCTTGTGAAACATGACATTCAGCCCAAGGTGCTGACCTGACCTCTAAATCCCTGAGATCCCAATCCAATCAAGCCTTCAGAACAGGCCCTATACATGGTGGCCCCACCCTGCCAAACCCTGAGGATCTGCTGCCAACATCTCAGTGCCAGGCAGGTCATGTGAATGTGCACCAATGGGTCATCTGGGCCAAAATTATGTTCACAAGCCCACTGCCTATGTTGACAGAGCACGTAACAAAACTTTTGTCCAAGTGAACTTTTTTAATAAACAGATTTTTTTAATGTTTGTTGCTCATAAAACATTTGTCTGTGTCAGTGCAACTTTACTTCTGTCATCTTGTTCCAAGTTATTGGCTGTGTTGTCCCACATGTTGTCTTAAAGTACCATGTTGTCTTGAGGGGCAAACGAGGAAGCATGATTGTATTTTTTTTTTCGGGTGTGATGTGCATAAGAGCAGTCAAACATTACACCAAAACAACATGCTGAACACCACAGTGTAACAATACAACGTAGCCCAGTGAATATAATTATGGGAGCAACTGAACCTCATATTATAGAATATTGGACAGGCAATTTTTAATGTTGCAGCTGCTTATTATGTGATGTTTTCAGTATTGTACTGCCAAGCAGCGTCCACCAGAGGTCAGTACTTGATAAGAAGCCACAGTGGGTAGCTTCTAGCAGGCAGGGAAAGGCAGAGTCGAGTTGTGAATGGAATCAGATATTTAACATCTACTGCTATTTCTGTCATATATAGCTACACTCAATTGGAGTCCGGATTTTTTTAGTAATATTTTTATTTGATTTTTATCAATTTGTATGTTGTACTGTTTGTACATAAATATACCTAAAACATCAGTGTGTGCATCTGTGAATCTGTTTGTGAATTTACACATAGTGGAACATTGTACTACTTGCATGGTTAAATCTGCATTCATTAGAAATGACAGAAATCTTTGAATGAAGAACTTACATGCAAAATTTATCAAATAAGTTTTGGTGACAATGATATAAAGACGCCACATCCATTAAAATAAGATATTAAGTTAGTGCATTGCTTTATTTTATTCAGTCATAGTAAGAGGCACCCAAATTTTATGTAAATATATCTTAAATTGAATGAAGACTGTACTGAGAAGAAGAATCTCATATTTTGCTTTTGTTTCATTGTTTGTTTCTTTTGTTTCATTTATGCAACTTAAGAGAGAGAAGCTGGATGGCAATGACCTTGCATTAGCAAAGTCCACACAAAATACAGAAAGATGTGATGCACTACAATGAACTACTACAATGAGAAAGTGTGCATTGTCTCTGTGTCTTTCACACTGTCAGTCAGTCAGAGTGGCCTGACAGTGAACATTCGCTGACTCGGCTCTTCTGATACACTACATTCCCCTCCTGGTTGTAGGGAAAGCGGTTGGGCGGTTAACAGGACGGGTCACCTCTCTTTTGCTCAGCTCACCTAATTAACATTCCAGTGTAGGACAGCATAGCTGCATCCCAATTCTAGCACAGACATGCACAGACACAGCAAAGCCCCATCCTTCTCTGCCTCCATAAACACAGGCTCAGGTTGATGAGCTGTGAGGGGTCACAGCTCATCAGCAGTCTGGGAAGCCATGCCGGCCGCTCACTCTGTACTATACTCCACTGTTGTCCTCTGCAGCGAAGCAGAGAGTTAAAGACATAAAAGTCAGTAATTGAAAACATAATGTGAGAACACTGACAATCTTGGCATTTAGCAAAATAAATGTTAGTCACATTCTTCTGTAAGTCTAGGTATGATACATTCTAAAGCTAGAGTTTGCAGCAGGGTTATGCAGTTTTACTGATGTCAAACCACAAAGGCAAAATAATCAGCCTGTTGAACTGATATTCAAGGACCAACTTAGTAGTCAGACTAACTTCAGTCTCATGGGCTGTATAACTTGGATAAAGCATCACGACACTTTAAAACCTTTTATTAGGGATAACTGGAATAACATACAGTGGTGTGAAAAAGTATTTGCCCCCTTCCTAATTTCTTAGTCTTTTGCATATTTGTCACACTTATATGTTTCAGATCATCAAACAAATTTTCATATTAGACAAAGATAATCTGAGTAAATACAAATGCAGTTTTTAAATGATGATTTCATTAATTAAGGGAAAAAAGTTATTCAAACCTACCTGACCCTATGTTAAAAAGTAATTGCCCTCCTTGTTAAATCATCAGTTAACTGTGATTAACCACAATTATTTTCAGTTCAGTTTCACTAGCCACACCCACGCCTGATTACTGCCAGACCTGCTGAATCAAGAAATCACTTAAACAGAACCTGTCTGACAAAGTGAAATAGGCTAAAAGATCTCAAAAAGCAACACATCATGTCACAATCTAAAGAAACAAAGTCATTGACATCTATCAGTCTGGAAAGGGTTACAAAGCCATTTCTAAGGCTTTGGGACTCCAGTGAACCACAGTGAGAGCCATTATCCACAAATGGAGAAAACTTGGAACAGTGGTGAACCTTCCCAGGAGCGGCCGACCTGCCAAAATTATTCCAAGAGCGCATCGATGACTCATCCAGGAGGTCACAAAAGAACCC
>VUQS01034050.1:13175-28365 GCA_015108495.1 Heterochromis multidens
CCTGGTCTAGGTACCAATTCAAAAAGCTAGAGCCAAATTTAAACTTTGTTAAACACCATTTCTCATCCTCAGGTATCTCTCACACACACACACACACACACACACACACACACACACACACACACACACCTGGATGACAGTTGCTGCTTCATGCTGCATAGCCCAAAGATGAGCCTCTTTTCTAAGTCTCAGCTTTTTGCGGGCTGCATAACCTCTCCATAAGGTCTGGATGACGACAGCAGCCCGATTCTGCCTTTTAGCTCTGCACTTCTGGAGAAAACGCCTTACCACTACTTGGATTTTCATGGCAGCCATGTTTCTTTCCTGTATCAAAACAAAAACAAGTAACAACATAAACACATTACTACCTCCGCCAAGGAGGCTGTGTTTTTGGTAGCATTTGTGTGCATGTCATTCTGTCTGTAAACACAATAACTTGAAAAGTTTTGAATGAATTCTGATAAAACGTTGTAGGGGTATAGAGTCAGGTCATGTCAATAATCCATTAAAATTTGGTTTACATCCACCAAGGTCTTCAAGGTCAACTAAATGATTTTTTGGTGGAAAATTGACAAAAAGCCTTAAAACTTAGAAACTGTGATTCTTACAAGTGTGGTGTTTATTGTCAACATATAGAAAGTACTGTATAAAGATTTAAAATATGTCACATTTGACCTCTGACCTCTCCTTCAAGGTCAATAGACTGATCCTTATAAATAACAAAATAATTGTACTCCAAATTATGTCAAGTATATTAAAATGGGTTTCAACAGGGCAAATAACAAAAGCCTGCACTTCTTTTTACTGCGCTACAAACTTCTTAAAATACGTTTAAAAAGAACAAAGAAAACAAAATTAATTTATACAAAATACCTTTGTGGTGGTTTGTGCTCTCGGAGTGCTTCTTGTTTTTCACAATTTTTTAAATCTTCCTACAGAACATGTCTGTTTCCACTACCTTCAGTAACAATTTGAAGCACCAGTACAACAAGAAGAAATGTTAAAGCAATTCTTTTGCATTTAAACCTGAAGGCAACAACTCTGTCTACTTTACAAATCTTAGTTGAGTATTTTCTTTTTTTGGTCTCCATCAGCTTCTGTGGGAAATCTCTGGGTTTTTAGCTGTTAATTACTCCTTTATGTTTACCAACCCATCTCCAGTTTTGTTTGCCTGGTATTTGGAGCAGTTTTTTTTAGTGTACAGCTCCATTTTAAAGCATTTTCAGAGAAATCAGTTCCCGATTGTGGCTATAAACGATAAGCAATGCGAGTTAAAGTTGAATAAAAAATGTCTCAAAAGCTTTATTGTATTTTATTTAATTTTTTGATTTATTTGTAAGCTTAGTTGTAAAGTCAATATCAAATATATGATAATGATAAGTTATGAATATTGAATTATTTATTTCACCTACATTAAAAAGTAATTCACATTGACGCAAGATCATAATCAGCAAAAATATCAATAAAACAAAATGAAACAGGAAAAAAGCATCACACACACTGACACCTACACCTGAAACACGCGTATTAATGCCAGTATCAGACATAAAAGGCTGAAGGGTTTCATTCACACCTGACCTAACTATGCATTTAATTTAATCTGATTAATAAATAGAAACCACCAACCTTGTAGAGCTTGAGATCTTTCTCGAGCCTGTATTTCCTCCAGGCGCCCTGTATGACCCGCGCGGCTCTGGTTTCATTCCGCAGGTCCAACAGACGAGTGCAGACGAAGGACAAGTAGGACATCACAACCTGGAAATCAGTTGATGTGGATGAAGGCAGTATCTCTCTTGGATCTTTGTTACTTATCAGTACATTGAATATCTTTATATTTTGGGGCTTTAGAAGTCTTATTTGACCAGCTCTGAGATTTTAAAGACAAATGATTGTTTTCATTTTGGAATCCCTGACCCCTAACAAAACTAATATGGCCTCTCATAAGCTACTTTAGATAAACAAATAACCTAGAATGAAGAGAAAATAGTGTTTAATTGGGCTTGAAAACAAAACTAAACTCTAAAGTATGACTTTCTCTTGATGCTGGAAAACAAGACATTTTGTGCTCACATGGGGAAAAAATATACAGTATATCCTGAAAATCACTATGTTGACATGCACAAAGCAACCAGAAAGTCAGCCTTCTCCTGTAAAGTGAGATCTTAAGTCATTTAAAACCCAAAATCAGTAACAGAGTTATTGAATTAGAAAGGTAAATTTGTTGCCTGGAAATGGCAACAGAGTTTGTATTGCTTTTTTTTACATTTATAAATAGGCACTACAAGACACAGGGAAAGTAGTGGGGGAAATCAGATGACTGCAGTACTGAGTACACCTCCCATCTGGCCTCACCTTCTCACTGGGGATGGTGTTAGACATGTCAGCCAGGTTGATCATGGTGGGCACACCACCCAGAAAAGCCACAGCACTGTTGACCAGTCTGAAGTTGTTTTTCTCGTTCTCCAGTAGCTCTTTAAACTCCAGTGATGGAGAATCTGGCCCGGTTGGTGAAAGAACAGATACTGTCAGTAACAACTCTACAGCATCTTCAATGTATTTTGTAAACTTTGGACATGACATCAATATTTTTCTAAGCTGAGGTCACCATGACTTTAAAAAAAGATACTCTTTTATTCCTAGAGACATGGGGGAAAAGATTTATTTAGTAAAGGCACAAATCTTTGTGTGTTTGAGTTTAAACTCTTCATCCTCTTTCCAAACAACAGTGCAATTAGGTAGAGCTGCTGTGCAGAAATCTACAAAGAAATGACTAAACTAGTGTAATGTAATAATTGTATTAACACATTGGAAAAACATACTGTGTGTTATTTTGTGAAGCATCAGTATTTCTTAAACTTCATTTTTTTTTTTTTCAGAGTTCCTTTCATATGTCCCATTGTCTACGACTACAAATGTCTGTCTGATGTACAAACATCCAACTGAACATTTTTAAAAAGGGCCCCCCAGCAGACGGTTGCACTAAGGTTGCAGCATACTGCTGACCTACCATTTGGGCCTGTGGGCAAGGAGTCAAAGGAGCTGTCGGAGTCACTGGCTGAGCAGCTGAGCTCCAGCCGGCCCCTCAGTGAGCACTCAACAGTCTGAGTGGTTCGGTGACTGACAGATGCTTCTGGCAGGAGACCCGGGTGGTAGTGGTGGATAAGGTAGCAGAGGACGCGGCCATCCGAGAAAGTCACGGTGAAGTTCTCCACCTGCACACACAGGCAAAGAGGCTTCATTTATTGCATGTAACTAGAACTCCTGAAAACATTTCACACTGTTGTAGTACATAAGGAAGGGCTAAAAAAAAGTTAAATTAATGGTTAGGTTGTGTTGTTTTGTCAGATGTTCAATATAATGAAAATTTAAAAAAAAAAATCTCTCAAATCAGACTCCAAACTAACACAACAGAGTGAAAACCTGCTGAGCTCTGTGTAAACCACAGACTGTATATGGAAGATGGACATAGCCACAGTGACATCATCCATTTGTTTCTCGAATTTGTTTTTGTTTTGGCTGCTGCCATTTTGGTTTGTTGGAGCCAGAAATTCAGAACAGAGTCTACAGTGCTAAGCTAAGCGCTAACACTAGCAACCTCAGTTACCAATGTGCATCTATAGGTGTGATAAATTAAAAGTATCATACTATAATGATCATAGCATATGTATATCTGTATGTTTGTTCCTGAACTCCTCCTAGATAACTGCTTCAATCTTTTTTTTTTTGTTGCCATTTTTGGCCTTTATTGGATAGCGGAGCAGTGTAGACAGACAGGAAAGCAGAGAGAGAGGGGGGGGGGGGAAGACATGCAGCAGGGCCGCAGGTCAGACTTGAATCCAGGCCGCTGCACTCTGGCCATGCAGCCTGTGGTCGCCTGTTCACCCACTGAGCTAAACTGGCACCCACTGCTTCCACCTTGATGAAACTTAGCATATAAACTACCTAGGGTACCAAGATCCATAACATCTCTGTGGCGATTGCATATAAACACTGTGTGATCGAGGCCGGTTCGTGTTTTTACGCATGTAAATTGAACGTCACATTTACAAGTTCATATGCACCTTACACGTACATTTTAATGGTCAACAGAGGGTTTAAGTTTTAAGAATTGTCAAGTTTTTATTTCTTATAAGTTACACGTTCCTATTGCATTTCTAAAGGTTCCAAATTGTTAGAAATTAAATATGTTATCAAAAATGTAGAACGAAATCCACATCATGGGCAAAAACACAACCGCCTCTGTCAAGGTAGTGTTTTGTGGCAAATATAATAATTAAAAGGCATTCAAAACCCAACTAATCTGTCATTTTGCATCACACAATTATTATTTATATTTACTGATATTTGTTTGGATAACAATGTACGTTGAAATGGGTAAACACCAACACTGCCTGGGTACAAATATATCTATGTAACACTGTAAGAAAGTAAGTCACATGTGCACCCAAGGTTATGTTGCATGTTCCTCAGATTGTTTCCCATGTGCATGTCATGCAACATCCAACTAATACTGCCCGTATTTGATTATTTGCTTTATACAATAAATGCATAGCTAAGAAGAAGACCAAAACATATATATATTTTTTTTTTTGTTAAGTTTCTATAAACAACCGTTTTTGTCGTCTGACTATATACAGTGACTCAGAGAATAACAAGATAAATTAACCATACATATCTGAGCATGAGCGAAGTGAACAAGCATCGCAGGTCTTTGCTAGTTTAACTAACTAAAACTAAAGCACAAACTCAGATCATCAGATAATCCCATTAAAAAGCTCCAAGAGACACCGCAAACACGGCTGGGAGGTTCACTTCAGTCATTGATGGTGATGGTGATGGTGTTGGTGATGGTGATGCACAGCAGACAGTAATCACCCTACATCACCACAACCAGTCACCCCCGAGGTTGCCGCTTGGTTTAAACGTATATTTGGAAATAAAAACTTAAAAGATATTAAGCCATGCAGATGACTGGTATTATTGTGGTCTTTGCAAGGGTGTTAGAAGACATGCACTGCAAATTAACTGAGACCCACCAGACCGAAGTATACCACCAGCAAGTGATACGAGTAAAACTGTGCAGAAATCTAAAAAAAAACTGCACAAAAATGTAATATATTATAGTTTAGTAAGATCATGGCTATGTTTTATTCAGTGTACAACATTAATCTCAAGTAAAATATTTAGTTATATCTATACAAATGTTTCTTCCTTGCTCAAAAAATAAATTAAAACAGTGCTAATTAATGTTATGATGACTAGTAAAGAAGGTGAACAAAGTCACAATGCATCCAGCTAAATGAGGCAGAATTTAATGAAGCCTTAATTAAATCCCTTTAATTCTGAATGTGCAACTATTTTTTGGCCTCTTAGCTGAAAATAAACAATTTTGTCTGACCTGCAGGTTGTAGAAGTCGCACACAGCACGGACCCAGTCCATGAGCAGGGTAATTTTGGTGCTGCTGTGTTTGTACGGCACCCTGGTCTTTGCAGGAGTCTGCCAAAGACCCCGATCGGCCCTCAGAGAGGCCAGCCTCCGTTTGGTCCTCAGGGTTCTCTTCAGAAAGCTGATCTCCTCCCTGAGCTGATCCTCATTCAGAATCACCTCCACCTGAACACATTATGCAGAAACAGCATATCAATCAACTCTTTTCACTTGTTTAAAAAGAAATTATTGTTTTTCCTGAATAGAACAAAAGGCATACACACATGAAATGCAAAGATGATTTTCCACAGGAGGCTCAGTGTCTTTTCTCTGTGTCCATCCACAATGTCTCTTGAATCAATGGTTGAGCCTGAAAACAAAAACAAAATGCTTAAATACCTTTCAAAGCACAAGAAGAAGGGTCAGAAGACTAAAGGTGATACAGCACATGTTCACACTTCAGTTAAGACTATAGCCAGTAGGAAATGTCCAAAAAAGTGCCTGAGTATAAAACACAATAAATATCTAACACTTCATATCTTAAACAGTCAAACACAAGTCTTGTTTTCTTCAGAGCGGACATTCAATCGGTTGTTCAGAAATTCATTAATTACCGTGTTCATCCTTGAGGTCGATCCCTTTCCTTTTGAGGACTTGCAGAGCGATGTCGACATTGTGGACCTTCTGCAGGCGGCTGATGGCCGGCAGACGGAGTTTCACAGACAAAGTCCAGTCCTGGATGAGGAGCTCCATCACACGCCTGGAAGCAACATCACATAAAACAAAAACAAACAAAAATGATGATGATCTGTAGCTTCCATCCTTACCCTTGATCTGATTTGTCATCCCATGAAACGTTTATGTCACACATTTAAATCCCACAGCAGCAGCAGCTGAATATAAACAAGTATCTAATGAGAGCCTGACCCACATGCAGGCCAAATCAAGGTCCAATCACAGCCTTCGCAAATTTAAATCTGGCCCATATTTCACTTTGAATTCTTTAAATAAATTTTGGTCAAACATCACTATTGCTGTAACCTGCATAGTGATGTTTGAGTTTTTAATTTTTTTAGTCTTTTCATTTCAAATTAAAGTCCTTTTAAACTTGATCCCCATAAACCCAGAATTTTAAAAACAGTGAAGGCAATTAGTTTAATCTAACCACTGGAAGAAAAAAACAAAAACAAAAAAACACGGAATATTTCTTTGCATTAAAAGAAATAAATACAAAAAAATACCTTTGACAGACTCACACAAACAAGAAACTGAACCACTGTCAGGGCAGTCAAAGAGACAATCCTCCAGTGAGAATTCAAGGGAGGAAATCCCCTGTCTGAAACCGCCCTGTCTGAGAGTCCTTAACTCCCAGTTTCCCTGAGGAGTGAAGATACTGCTGCCTATCTGAGCCTGACCCCTGAGAAAAGCACATATCCATTTGGGATCAGAGCACCGCATTAAAATTCACGTGGGCTCACTCACACTAGACGAACACCGCATTTTAAGTCAACTGCCAAATTCTTCACAGCGAAGTTGAACTCGTCCAGGGGCGTCTGAACGTGGGAGACGGGTAACCCAAGGTAGCTGAGGTGCCGCGGGAGGATCCCCTCTCCGCTCAGGAAGTCCCTTGAGAAGGCCAGCAGCAGGTCTTTACTTGCCTGTTAAAGAATCGAGCAGCACACGGCATGGCAGAGGTTAACACAAGCCAAAAAGATCTAAAGATGGAACTTGTTATTCATGCTTTTATTTCATCTGGCCTGGACTACTACAATTTACTCTTCACCTGCCTCAGTAAAACCTCCTTGGATCGTCTACAGCTTGTGCGAAACGCTGTTGTAAGGCTCCTTACCAGATCCTAGGAGCCCTCTCACATCACACCTCTGCTGATCTCACTGTGTTGGTTCCCCATTAAATTTAGAATTCAATTCAAAGTTCTAGTTTTTACCTACATCAATGAACTTTTGTAGCCATGTGTCACCTGCAGGACTCTCAGGTTCTCTGATCAGGGCTTATTATCCATCCCTAAATCCTGACTAAAAACTAAAGCTGACAGAACCTTTGCAATCGTGGCGTCCACTTTTTGGAATTCTCTGCCCTTCAGTCTACGATCTGTGAGCTCAGCGGACTCAAAAAGCAGCTGAATCTTTTTAAACTTGCATCCAGGTAGCATTTTTTTTTTCTTGAAAGGCATTATAAAAATAAATTGACTTTACTTAAAGAGTTTTCATCGTGGAGTTTAAAGATTACATTGACAAAACCCTGAGGACTGTCAGTGTCTTCCATGGAGAGATCATCAAAACATGCACTTTTACTGACACAGATTCTCCAAATTCAAAGTGTTTGTTGTTGACACAGTGAGGCTCTGGCCTACCTTGAACTCTGCATCAACACAGAACAGACAGGGGTTGTGTTCAATGAGCCGCGACTCTTTGGCTTTGTCCAGGAAACACACGAGCAGCAGAAGCTTCTTCAAAGTGAAGCAGGACAGCGCCTCCTCATGGCCTAACCATGAAAAGGTAAACAGGCATTCACAGAGTGACAATAAAGACTATTTCCAGTGTACAATGGAAATCGTTCTCTTATTTTAATCATAATAATCCACATTATAAGTAGACATTTACTATTAAGTTATGTGAGTCATTTAAGTGCAAGTGGGATTAAAGGAATTCTAAACATGACAGCCAGCAACAGCCTTATGAACATGTCATATAAACACAGGATATGTTAATTTTAACAAGCTGTTCCTGCAGCTGCTTTGGACTTGGGGAAACAACTTAATATTGCATCTCCAATAACAATAAGACAGACACATAGTTATATATTTATATTTATTCACCTGAACTACTTTGAAAGTTGTATTTACATGATGCAGTCACCATTTCTTATGCATTTATTTGCTTGGCTGTTATGCAGAAACCAAATTCCCTAAATGGGATCTTAAAAGATCAAATGTGACTAATTAATAATCATTCAAATAATAATCACATTAACTGATAAAGCAACACTGCAGCTGCACATTTCAGGCAGTTCTAGAGCTTGTAGTATATTTTGATAATAGGTTTGCACACACTGGGGTTTGAGAGACTTGGCATCATGCACACTGACTCCCTAACTAAAACTACATTCTCTCATTTTAGAAATATTGGAAATATTGGAAAGTGTGCCGATATTCATGTTGGTCATGCTGCCCATTTTCTCATATATATTCCTAAATTTGTAATTTTTTTTTTGGTCTGTTAATGTAAAGCATGTCTATTATAGTGCAAAATGTCATTGCTGTTGTGTTGATAGAAGGAAATTAAAAGTTAGAGGCAGTGAAGGAAAAAGAAGTCAGTTAATTAAAGTTGTACCCATGGTCAAGTTGTTAATTTTCTATAATAAAGTGTTTCTGTCTGGTGATGATAAGGCAAAAGGAGACTTCTGTTTCAGTTCGAGTGGGAAATACAAAATAAAACCTGAGCTGATAACACAAACAATTGCCCCCTTTTAATTACTTTGGATTCAATTAAACTAAAAGTCTCCGCCTCCTGTTATTTTTGGGGCTCTGACCCTGACCCTGACCAGACATCCTCTTAAATTACCATCTCTGTAAAGGTGAGGCACTCGGGGGTGTCTGAACTCTGCAGCGATGTCTGGGTTCCACAGCAGCCGCTGGAGGATGAACATAGCCAAGCCCAAGGTGTCGCTGTTGCTCTCTAATGAGATCAGCTCTCCATAGATCGTCTGAAGATGAGCAATATTCATGGTGAAAAAAAGCTCATAATAATGTTAGAAAAGGCAAATGTTAAACAGCAGAAGAAAACACTCTTATGAGAATACCTCAAGTCCAATCCGTAACCACAGCGGGTTGTATGATAGGAGCCAGTTAAGGACTTTTCTGCGTTCACCTGAAAGATAAAACAAACAAGACTTAGTGACAGGAATCTCAGAGCGTTGAGCTTTCATAATGCAGGACTCTTACCTATGTCCTTCCAAAGGTGGCGGTCTTTCCTGACAAGCAGCCGCCTGGCCTCCACCTCCAGTTCGAGCCTCTGAATAGCCTTGACCATGACCTCAGATGTGAACAGCTGGCAGGCGGAGCGACGGAGGCGGTTTAGCTTGCGTCTGGCTGTGTAAGTGCTGAAAGACATCTCCTCTTTGGTGGGAGCTTTGGGCACACTGAACTTGTCGTCACTGCCCATAGCGAGGGACACAGCATTTACTACATGAGAAACACATGAAGAGTGCCCAGGTTTAAGAGGTCAGATATCTTCAAGCTGTTACTAAGAAAATCTTCTTCCCATCTCATGTTTGAGCAGTGAAAGCATGCTGCCCGTTACCTTTGGCGACTTCGGTGTTTACTTTAAAGTCATCTGGGGTGAGGACGTAGTTGATCCACCATGTAAATCCCCTCTCCTGTTTCTCTATCCACCTCTCGTCGTAAAACATGTTCTTCGCAGCAAACGGCATCGGGTGTCTCGGTAAAGCTGAAATAAAGAGAGCAGACAGAAAAGAGGAAACAATAGAAATTTAAGATCAAAATACATTTGTACACATTTCCAAAGCTCATTTTACAATGTTCTGCCATCAGATACCCATTTGTGCAGGCTTAATAAAGGTCAGCTTCGACTGTGCTACAGCAACTACTTTTGCCGTCTTCACAGAGGGAGTACCAAATGCCTTTAGAGATGGAGCGCCTGTGAACAACAGAAGAAGATTGTTATTGACATCATCATCATCATCATCATCTTCTTTCAGCTGCTCCCTTTACAACTTATCACAGCGCATTATCTTTCATTCACACACATGCATTCTGTCTTGTTTGTACTGACTTTCAGTTCCTCTTCTCTCCAGAGCATACCTCCACCTCTCCGGGCTGTCTTCCACCTGCTCTCACTACAGATCACAATGTCATCTGCAAACATCATAGTCCACAGAGACTCCTGCCTGACCTCATCTGTCAGCCTGTCAATCACCATTGCTAACTAGAAGGGGGTCAGAGCTGATCCCCGATGTAATCCCACCCCTACCTTGAACTCATCTGTCACTCCTACTGCACAGATCACCACTGTCTCACTGCCTAAAAAAAAAAAAAAAAAAAAAAAAAGACATGTCCTGCACCAGCCTCACATACTTCTCTGCCACTCCTGACTTCCTCATACAGTACCACAGCTCCTCTCTTGGCATCCTATCACATGCAGTATTTGGGTCTTAGCTTTGCTGTGGTTACACGTGAATGCACCTTAAGTAAAGATATTATGCTCATTTTCAGCTCCACATTTTAATTTTTGGACTCTACGAGAGTAACTATTCACAGATCAAAATACTGTATTTGTCTTATGGTTGTACCTGAGATGACCGTGGCTGCAACGGAATAGTTAATTTTCCTTGGGGAGGTTTCTTATTGAGTGAAGTTACCCAAAACATCTCTGTGACAGCCATAATAAGAAAAACCTGGACGATAAGACTGTGGTTCCACTTTTCTTTTTATATGACCTGTAAGAACATGTGGGGTATCTATGATGTGCATTTTTGTAGTCAGTCTTCTGGACATTACAGCTTCACCACAGCAGATCCACATAACCATCCACTGTCACATTATTTTGTAGCATTTGTGCAAGTGAAATCAGGTTCTCTGAGCACTGTGGTTCTCTTTTCCTACGTCCTTATTAATTCTCATTCACACTTTTCCTTGTCCTCGTGACATTTTCCATCAAGGTCAAAGAAAAGTGATAAGGAAGAGAGAAAGGGACTAAACTGATCAGTCTGAAGCCTGAGCTTTTGGCTCAAATGAATTACTTGTATAAAGCCAACTTATTATTTGAAACTTTGGTCCTTGTTTATATGAATATCCATTATTGTAATGGTACAGATAACATAATAGGACCACTTTTACCCACACTCGTCAACTGTATACCTCGTGAGATGGCTTTGGAGCTTGGTTGCTTAGCCTGGGCAGGAACTGCAGACCTTGTAGTCTTCAGAGATGATGTAGTCATTGAGCGTACAGAGCCTGGGGGAAAAGAAAAGAAAAAAAGTTGAAATGGCATCGGACTTCAGTCCGTCCAGAATGTAACCATCAGCGGGTTATATATTTCAAACTGCAAATAACCAGGGTCTGAAATTAACACCCACCACATGCTTAATGCAGGTAGCTTTTCCATTTGGTAGCTAAATTTCAGAAGGCTGTGCTTCAACACAGAGATCAATGCTTCTTATGTTCTACTCAGTACCAATTGCAATACCAATGTTTGAAATGATAATTTGGCAGATAGCAGATTTTTTTTCCAATTCTTGTTTTATTTTATAGCCCTGTGACAGACTGGCAACCTGTTCAGGGTGTACACCCCCTCTCGCCCTATGACAGCTGGGATAGGGTCCAGCACCCCATGATGGATGGATTTAATTTTTTATGTTTGTTATTTACTTCTTTGTTTCAGGGAATCTTTATAAAATGAACTGACCTGTCACTGGTTTTGTAGCCAGTTTGCAAAACTGATAACCAATAATATCCATAAATATCGGTCAGCAGGGACAATATCAGCTGATACCAATATTTGTCTGATATATCGGTGTAACCCTTTTATTATCTCACTGAAATGAATAAATATGTGACATGAAATGAAAATTTATTATGTGTTATGGGCACACAGCACATCAGTTTGTGGAGATGCTTCTGTTTTTTTAATAGTCTTCTCTCTGATGTCAGCATAACAGAAAGAGCTGTTAGCATAAAGCACATCGAAAACAGCAGACACACAAGCTGCAGCCTCCATCTCAACAAAGATATGGACAACCTTCTTAAAGAAGGCTCACCTGATGTTCTTTGACGCTGTGATGCACCTCTCCGCTCCTGGACTGATCTGGAGGGCTCAGTTTTCCCAGCCACTACCCTGCTCCTTTTAACCTGCTCAGCTTTCCCATCATCCTCGATCTTCCCATCACTTTTCAGAAACTCCTCACTCTTCCTCTTTTTGCTCTTCGCCACCACGTGAATGGGAAACAAGTCTTCCTGTATGTGAGGAGGCGACAAAACAGTTGGGGGCTGCTCGTACACTTTAGAGCTTGACAAGAAGTCACGGTGATGAGGAGAAGATGAGCCCATGGGTGTTGGAGAGGCAACTGTAAAAGCAACAGGAACAGGGACTGAAGGAGGTGGGGAAGTTACTGAGAAAGAGAAGCAAGAAGAAGCCACAGATGGAGGGGAGGAGACAGGGAAGGTGATGGGTGCGGGTGAGGCAGCGAGCCTCGGGGTCGGGCTGGAGGAAATAAACTCTGGGACCAAAGGTCTGTCATCACACAGGCTGATTCTTGTGTCCGAGTCTATGACAGGAAGGCTAGGAGTTCCTGGACCGGACTCACACGGACTGCTGCCATCAGACAGCTCAAGTGTTTTCTCCAGGAGCCTTCGTCGTGACTTCTTTATTTTCCTTCCACTCGAACTGTCTGCCTCTACCGGTGCTTTACCCTTTGTCACTGTGGCAGACGTAAAAGAACCTTTTTTAATCCTTTCAGGAACTTTATCAGCCTGTGAAAGGCCAGCCTCACTCACTTTGTCAGCATTTTTGCTGACAAAGAAAGTAAGTCTTGGCTCATTGGACTCTGACAGTTCGGGGCTATCAGGTAACCCTTTGAGGGCTTCTCTGTCAGCTCCACAGCCATGTTTGTCATTGTTAGATTCTAGTGAATCTGAAAAGTCACAACTCGAATTATTGTCTCGAGGACTGATGTTAACATGGATCAGATCAGAGTCTATGAGAATCAGAGCTTCTTTCAAAGACGGGAGTGGGCTTCTAGGTAACTCACTGTCAGCAGCAGCAGCCACAGACTTGGCAGTAGCAGGAAGTGGGTTTTCTGACTGAATCCAAGGCATCAACTTTTTAAACCTCTCCGGCGTCCCAATTGGTGACAGCGTCCTGTTTAGCATTTTGGTAAGATCTTTGTTTTCAGGTTTTCCTGCAAGGACGTCTGGGCTTGCACACCTGTTACCAGAGTCTACCACCTGTGTGGCCGGGATGAGCAAAACCAGAGGGGAGTTCCTGTGAATTTGATGGACGTTCTCCTTTTCTGGCAAGACCAGAGATTGTTGCTCCTGGCTCAGATTTAAGGCTTTCTGCTCTTCTGATTTGAGACAGTGATCCTCAATGGGGCTGTGCTTGGTGAGGGACCTCTCTTGGGCACCTTTACCCTCGTTAAGTGACGCAAGCGGGCTGCGGGGCTTGTCCCGTTTGTACTGCGGCTTTCTGGACACTTGGAAGGTCTTATTAGCTGCCATCTTCAGAGGGGGCTGCATTACCTTCCTTCTCAGTGTGGGCACTTTTTCACCCTCTCTCTTGTTTTTGATTGTGTCCCATAAGCTCTTCTGAAACACAAAAGAAAAACAAGTGCAAGCTGTAAATGCTGTCTAAAGTTGCCCCATTATGTCTTGTTTGATCCCTGCAGGACTGTTTCTGTCAACTTTAAGCACAAATAGTGCAAATTAGGCCTCCAGTTAAGGCTGCAGCTGCACTCATAACAATCAGATCAATTAGTCATGTTAGTTATTACTGAAAGCACCAGTCACAACTGCACTGAACTCAAGGAATATCATCAAAAGCCTTGCTTTATATACTTTAATGTTAATCAAAATACAATATTCTTTACCTAAAAATTGCCTGACATCACAGAATCACATTCACTTTAATTCATTCATTCAGTCACATACAGCCTAATTTAACCTCAAGTGAGCCAGACCAGTAAACGTAACATATTAAACAAAAGAAGTTGGCAGTAGTTAACATTTAACACTAAAACCAGACACTTAAATGAAAGACACTGGTTAAACCACTCCTTTAAAAATTGGACAACAGAAAGCATTATTTATTGTTACTTTTTTTCCACAATTAATGAGCGATATTGATCTGTTTTCCCAGATTCACCATTTACAGATCAAAGACAATACTTCACATCTTTACAATTCCAACAACTTGCCTCAATCTAGAAATGCTTTTAACTTTTCAGATATTTCCACTCCTGTGTAGTAATATTGGCATCACCACAAACTGACTGACAGTGCATTCTGGACTAATTAATGTCCTCACCGCAATTTTCACACTTTGCAGTATTTTTTGATGAGCAACTTTGCCAAGTAAAGAAAAAGAAACTTCAACTATCTAACAGTAGCTGTAAGAGCCTCTGTGTGAAGCTGAGGATAGCTACCTTTTTCTTCTTCGGTGCCTCTGCTCTCCCCAGCAGGACAGCCTGGTGTTTGAGAACACCATTGGCATTTAAGATGATGACCTCTCTGATCCCACCTTCTTCGGAAGGCGTCCAGGTGACCACCAAACTGAATGAGCCGCCAGGCTGGAAACACCAAACACAAGGCAACATAAGGACCGACTCTTACAGTGAATGCAAGGAGGACAAAACAGGGTGTGTTGATTGATATGAATATCCAGGTGGGGATCTGATGTGTGAATTGGGACCCTTATATTTTCAATGGAAGCTAAAACATACCTGGATGGTGAACGTGCTGCAGTCCACTGAAAAGCCTTTATTTGAGGGGATCTTGTGAACAGCAACCTCCGCTGCAGCATACTCTGTGGGGTTCTCAATCCTCAGAACAGCCGACCTGGAGGTGCCCAGCTTTACTGATCCAAATGTTACAAAAGGAGCCTTTGAAAACTGGATCAAACTCAGGACGGGAACATCGTTCTCCTTGTCTGCGTCGTCTCTCCTCGTTGGACTAAAGTCCAGAAATCCTCTCTGTCCTGAATGTATCGCTTGAGCCATTTATAACGAAAAAAG